>JAAGKR010003706.1:0-70739 GCA_011419295.1 Clarias macrocephalus
ACACACACACACACACGCGCGCACACACGCACACGCTGTATAGAGGGCGTTTAACTTGTCAGCACTTTTCAATCATGAAATTGACGTTGATTATCCAGCATCTGTTTTGAACTAATGCGATGGCTGTAAATTTATTGCTTTCCAGACATTATTTTTTCCCCCAGAAAATTATGGCTATAAAATGCTGAGTGTTTTCCACAAAAGTTCTATTCCAATTCCAATTCCAAAGTCTATTCCAATAATAATGATTTGGTAATATTTACCCATTTTCACTGCAATGTCTTTGTCTTTCTTTCAGCTGAAGCAGCCAGACAAAGCAGCAGCAGCTGCCCACACATATTTCCAGGCAAATCCTGAGCACATAGAGGTCAATCTGGAGCAGTACAAAGCAATGCATGGAGTGGAAGACAAGGATTTCATGGACCGAGAAGCCCGTCCACATCAGGCAAGTGACCGTTCATCTTAGCATTTAAAATGTTTTATTTCTTATTACTTTAATTTAGATGTTTTAACTGTGTCGAGTGAAAACATGAACCTTCAAAGCTTTAGGGATTTTTTGACATATGCTGTGTGCGCAATTACTAGGCAAGTGAGGATTTTTATGTATATTTTCCAACTCCAAGCTGTATAAACTTGAATCCTTATTAGATGTAAGCATACAGTATCAGGTGGATTTGTGTAATAAAGGAGGGTGCGACCTAAGGATCAACACCCTACAGTATATCAACTTCTTTTCCTCAGGCAAAATGGACCAAAACATTTTTACCTGAAAAGTCAAAAATCGTAAAAGGTTCCTTTCAGAGGAATGTAGCAGTCTTGAAACCCGAAATGTTTTGCTGCAAATAGTAAAACAACGCAAATTACCCGGTATGGGCCGGTATTATTAAAGATGAGCCAGTTGGCCCTTTTCAGGATGGACTCAATATCAAATCCCAAACCTACTGACAGTTTTTAGGAGACACTTTCTTCAAGCAGTGGTACGGGAAAAGTACTCCACTGCATAGCGAGACAGTAAACGCCTTAAACATGAAGGAATAACGACATCCTGACCTGACCTGAACCCTGTTGAGATCTTGTGGGCGCTTCTTAAACGGGAGATTCACGGTGAAGGAAAACAGCAAACCTCTCTGAACAGTGTCTGGGAGGAGCTGATCGTCAACAGATCAGGAAACTGACAGACTCCATGAATGGAAGGTTTATGGCTGCTATTCAAGAGTAGGGCGGCTATATGGGTTATTGTTTTGTGTTTTTGTCGTTTGTTTATTATTCTCACTTTAACAGATGAAAATTAAAAAACAGGTTGGAAAATGTTTATTTAGTTACATAATAATTCTGTACACTAATAAAACACACTTGGCCAATAAATATGTGCACACATAGATATTCTATCTTTCTCCTAAGAAAGCCAAAATCTCACTTTTACTTTTTTTTAAAAAAATATTCAGATTTGAGGTTTATCATTTTGGATTGCCCGAGAGCACTGTACTTGTTCAATAATAAAAATATAACTTGTGCACACAGTGGATTTACTGATCTTCTGGCCTTAATCTAACCTGGCTTTAGCATCCTTTCCGCATGATCCAATGACAGGTGGACAGAGCTAGAAATAAATCAATCGGAGCTGAGCTTTTGTACAGTAATGTGACCAACAATGCATTCAAGTTTTTTTTTTTTTTTTTTTTTTTTTTAATGAAACGAGCTACTTTAGACCTGCCACCTGTACTGTTTTTAGTTTATGTGTTACATTTTCAGTACATATTACATTAAATCAAACTTCATTTTTATAAATATTTCAATATGCATATTCAGTCCAGAATCTCCGTCTAAGAAATGTTTAAGAAAATGTCAGGCTTGTAATCATGTATGAAATTGCAGATGAAAATTTTTGCAGTGATGGTATTGATGTTGGACTTGGGTATTTATGGACAAGGCAGGTTTTGAGACACTAATAACATGTCTGGCTCTCACTTGGTGCAAGTGAATTGCAAGCAATTTTCTCCCCACGTTCACAAAAATGCTTTCTGTCCATAGCTGAACTGTTTGTTGGGTTGAGAGTAGATCTCATTGTGGTTCATGTTTTAGGCCCTCTGTAAAAGTCTGCCATTAGTTGCCCAATAGCAGACTCTTGCACATTGCCTAAAACATGAACCACAAATATCATTATCATCATCATCATCATCATCATCATCATCATCATCATCATCTATACCACTTTATCCTGTATACAGAGTCGTGGGGCCTGAAGCCTATCACAGGAGACTTAGGGCACGAGTCAGGGTACGCACTGGATTCTCTGCCAATCCATCGCAGGGCACACACACACACACACACACACACACACACACACACACACACACACGCACACACACACACACACACACACACTTATTCACACACGATGGGCAATTTGAAAACCAGGAAACCCTGGAGTACCTGGAGGAAACCCAACGCAAACTCCATGCACACAGGCCCAAGGCGGGACTCAAACCCGGACCCTTGAGGTGCAAGATGACAGTGCTACAGTAAACACAAAGCTACCGTTGGGCAACTATTACCAAAGTGAAATTTAGATTCAAATTTTATTTGCCACAACCACACCAAGGCAGGTATTTCTATCACTTGTGTATTTGAGAAAGGATTGTCATTACTACTCAGTTCAGTGAAGACTAATGTTATAGGAGCATGTTACAGTAAATGTTCAGTTTATATGTTCAAATTGAACATGTTCAGTTTCCTGATTAATTAGATGAGGCAGGTGCGACTGCAGGAAGTGCAGTAATGAAGTAATAAATACCTGCTAGCCAAATAAATCCCATAACCACCTCACATCCTGTCCTATTAATATTTATATGCATTTAAAATCAAATCTACAAAACAAAAAGTGTTCAGCAGCTACAGTAGTCTGCACACGTTAGGAATCTGCTGTAGGTAGCCCATTGAAATACAGATGAAATACACCGTCCATGGCCCTGTACACTAGACTGAAGTTTAATTAACTCCCATGAACTGATGATTTCGCTGATCGTAATGTTACTGAGTTCCATCTTATTGGAGCTTTTCCTTGCTTTTGATGATTTTTTTTTAAATTGAAGTTTTGCTTAATAACCTAAACCACAGTACTGTATATGTATAAACTGGGTGGTAATTTCTGAAGGTTTATTTTATTACTGTGCCTCAAAACTACTATTGTATTCAACCTTTTCTTTGAAACTGGCAAAATTCCTAACTGCTTTAAATGATGAATAATTATTCCAGTCTGAATACCTGCTGATGATGTCATCATTTGATACTGTTTGCCAGCCTATAGGAGTGGAGTGTCTGCCTCGTAGACACAGCAGTATATCTGAACTATAACAACCCATACTGCATAGTGATGTAGTCATCATCACTGTCGCCTCGCACCTTCAGGGTCTGGGTTCGATTCCCGCCTCAAGGTCGATGTGCATGGAGTTTGCCTGTTGTGTGTGTACACGTGTCACTGCTTATCCACTTTAAAGTCTATAGTCTGTCCAAAGAAGAATTCTGATACGTCTCACATCTCATCATTTATCAGAGTGTAAAATAACTCCATGTCTGTAGCAGCTGTTCCAATATGGAAAAATGGATAACAATATAAAGAGATGGCATTTCGACAAAAAAAAAACCTCGAGCAACACCACTGCTAGTGGGAGCACAATGTGTCATGGGGGCTTGAACCCTACAGCAATCCTGTGAACCAGACTTCAGCTGTCAATTACACGCCTAGCCAAAGACAAGAGATTCTATGAACAAAGTGCTGTTTGTGGACGTAAATTGTCCCCAGATCTTAGACTAAATGTTGGCTGAATAAATGTCGAAAAGATAAAGCCAGGCATTTTTTTGTGAATTTCATCTTTTATGTTCGCCGCTTTTTCCTTTTTTGCTTTGTTTAGTGAAGCCAATCAAGTTCACATTGCTTTAGAATTGGCAAATGGATTCAAAGAAGTGAAAGCACACCCATAAATCCTATTAAGTCGTAAATCCTTCATAAATTATAGCTTGACGGAACTGTGCAAAAGTCTTGAGCCCCCTTCATTTCTTCATATTTTGCTTTCAGACGTCTATTTCCTCTATTTTTAATGTGATCTTGAGGAATAGTTCTGCAGGCTTCCTGAAGAACATTGTGTCTCTCATATACAGTCCAGTCGCTGATGTGAGCAGTTTCAGAGAAATGCTTCATGTTTGTTAATCCACACCGTGACCTATGGATCAGTCATGCATGAAAAAGCATCTAACTTAAGGCCTGACCCAGTGAGAAACGGGTGCAGATGATGAGAGATGATCAGGTCCGTGATTAGTAGACTGGTGATGCTGAATGCTGAGTGGTTGGAACAGACGAGAGGGGAAACGAGGTCGCTGCTGCTCAGGCTGTTACATGAACATTAGGAACTTTGCAGCCTGTAAAACATCTCCTTAATATGCCACAGATAAAAGATTCTTCACTTTTGGAATGTGTCTTTGACTTGCTTGTTTAGAGAGCCTTCGCTGCTGCGGTGGAACTGTATGAAAACGGCAACTACGAAGCATCCGTGGCGCTCTTCGAGGAGGCTTTGACTGAATACTACGAGGCAGATGGGGCGTGTCGGGTCCTATGCGAGGGGCCGCAGAGTTTCAGGGATCACGATCATGTGCTCTATCGCTACACCATGTCCGAGCTCATCTCAGGTAAAAGCATTTTGAGACACTGACAACTCAAGATTTCAGCTTATAATGTCATCCTGTACTGTATATTGAAGACTCAACATCTAGTCTAGCCAAATACTTTTATAATAAATGTATTATTACTGGTGCAAGGGCATAATAATATTATTTGCTTGTAGACTTAATACTGAAACCAGTCATTTTTGTATATAATTCAATATAATGTATTATAGAAAAGTCAAGGATGTGAAATCATCAGCCAGGAGACACTGAGAAGGCGGATCAGCCTGTTGGATGATAAAATATATTGTAAAGATCGACATCTTGTATCCCTGTGTGTTTGCCTTTTTTAGTTTTGGTTACACTAACTGATAATAATAATAATAATTATAATAATCGTTTGAAGCTGTTGTACCCTTTAATTAACCCAGATCAGAGGCTTGTGCGGTGGCACACGTGCACAGCTCACTGAGATGATCTCACCAGATACAGAGTGTTGTGTCTGTAATTATAACCCCTATAAATATCATCGCATTACATTACTAGGAATAAGATTTAATTAATCATAGAGAAAGATCGAACAAAATAAGTGCACTTAACTGATAAAAAAGTTTGCATGAAATTTCTGAGACATTTTAAGAGTTACACAATAAATGTGTTTTTTTATTTTATTTTTATGTCACATATTTTTTCATTTTTGCAATATTGGATTGTATATATTTGTTTGTGTTTTAAGTCGAAATGCATGTTGAAAGCGTACAAGCTCTGAGAAAGGTTAGTGGCTCGGCACTAATGGGTTGAACTGTTCCTTCCAGATCATTACACACAAGTCCTGAACTGCAAGCACGAGTGCGTGAGAGATTTGGCTACGCGCCCCGGTCGCCTCTCGCCCATGGAGAACTATCTGCCGCTCCACTATGACTACCTGCAGTTCGCTTATTTCCAGGGTAATATACAGTAAGCTGTTGGTTCGTTATGTCGACTGTTTCAGCTGCGCGTCAGTGCTGCGATCGTCATTTAAATGGAATGTCAGCACATTGGCGCTGTGTTTCCATCCATGCAAACAACCTCGTAAATTGTTGCATGTTAATGCACAATGAGAGCTTTAACTACTAATCTCTCTCTCTCACACACACACACACACACACACACACACTTTTTACTCTCTCCAACACCATGCTAGGAAGCAGGCGTGTAAAAGTGCCGTCTTTCAGGCTGTCACTCGTACTGTACTATAGTATCTGAAACAAGTTGTGTGTCTGAGCCACTAATATCAGCCTAAGATATTCTCATTACTGTCACGTCTGCATGAGGCATGCATAAAGCCATAGTTGTGTTTATTTCAGGCGAATATCCCCTCAATATATTTATATACAGTATAATTAGCTTTTACAGGTTGAATTAAAAACCTAGGATGTAAAAACATGGCTTTGAAGTCAGGTTCAACTGTCACTATTTCCCCTGGAGTTAAATCTGAAATGAAATAGGAAATGTTGCAATGACATAAAATGACCATCGTGTTAATGTAGGGATGCAGGATATATTCGAACAGCACGTCCACACAGACAGCAGTTGCTTCTGGTCATAAACACATGTTGGACGAACTAGACTGCAAATGAAGAGGAGGCAGATTAAAGTGATCGAAGGCAGACACAAGATTCTGTCATTGTTCCAAATTATTAGGAAGATGTACAGTAGAATAAATATTTGAAAAAAAAAAAGAAAAAAAAAAAGGCCAAAGGCACCTAAAAAAGCAATCTAACACCACCTAAGCGCTGTTTGAAACCGACTCATTTTCAAACCTGACAGAATTTTCACTGTTCGCTAAAAACCTTCATTTCTCAGTCTATGGAGCAGAAACATCAAACATTTGGCTCCTATCACATTTTATCGATTGTTCCGCATTTCGTTCAGTGTACACAGCTCCTGTATTATTATCATGTCATTGAAGATGACAACAGATGTTCTTTAGTGATGCTGCCTCTTACAGCATGAGTGACGGTTCCCTGTTTTCTTGGAATCCGGCAGTCCAGCTGAAATCCTTCTCCTCCTCCTCCTCAAACTTGTTCCTCATGCCATCGCGCCTGGGCCATTAGGTCAGAATGCACGCCATAACTAAACAAAATACTTTTCCCAAAATGCATTTCGCCTTTTCCCATGTGTGTTGCAGCGAATCATAGTGAAGTTCATCTGTCTTGAAAACAATCCCATTTTAGAGAGAAAAAACAGCACTTGAACCAATTCAGGTCTAAAGAATGAAGCACGTATACATTCCTAAAGTCGTATACACACAAATGTTGTCCTTTCCTTTTTTCAGAGGGTGTCTTTTTATTTGTCCTCTGCATCCTTTCCATGACATCATAAAGAAATGTACAGTACCTTTAGACACGGGACAAATTTTAGTAAAGGGCTAGCAATAGATGCAATGTACAGTAGGGTCTAGGAGTAAATGATGTGCCACAACACTACAAGTGGTGTTTAGCCCCGTCGCTGTGCACCTGCAGGGTCCAGGTTCGGTTCTCACCTCGGGTCTGTGTGTTTCCTCTGGGTTCGCCGGTTTCAAAGCCGTGCAGATTAGGCAAATTAGCATTCCCAAATTCCCAAATGTGTGTCCCCATCCAGGGTCTACCCCACCTCATACCCTAAGTCTCCTGGGATAGGCTCCAGGCCCCCCGGTATAGTGGTATAGTGGTATAGATGATGTGTGAGTGAGTACTAGTGGTTGCCACTGGTTGAAGCAAATATGAAATTAAGGAAAATATTTTCTATTAGTTAATATCTACGTAGGCCCCAATCAACCATAGCGTCCAGCATTAAGCTGCATCATTTTAGAATTCAGTCTTAAGGACATTTTAGACGTCTGTCTTAAATCAAAACTGAGGTGCAGTTAAGTTACCGTAGGTCTTGGCCGTGTTAAAATTTTGCTGCTCTGCAGACTGTCTGTGACGTCTGGAAACATGAGGAACATGAGGAAAATATAAGCAATCAGCACCAAATCCCACAACCATCGTTCAGTGCAAAAATATGTACATTCCAGAGGTGAGCTGAGACTTATGTAACGCTTTGACTTGTTGATTTAATGTGTCTTATCTCAGTGATGTAACCATCATCAAGTTGTATCTCTTTCCGAGATCATTTTGTCTGCTAGAAGGAAAGAAGGAAAGCTTGAAGGTATACAGGAAAAAGAAAAAAGCTTTTTTGGATGCAAACAGCACCGGACCCAGACTGCGGTACTCTACCTGCTGATACATGTCCAAGCTTTTAGGTTACAGCAAGGGAAAAAAAAAAACATTAAAAAAAAAAGGGGATCTATGATGAACTGTGATAGCTAAGGTTATTTTACAGAGAACAGAATCATCTGTTTTTAGTCAGTTCAAGAATGAGTCGATTTGTCCGTTGTATCAATCAATGCTTGAGACATGAAAAACAGATTTCATGGTGCTGGAGATCTGTGGAAGCCCCTGGAGATGGGGTAATGGAAGAACCACAGAATGCTGACTTTTGAAAGCATCTAAAGAAAAGGACGCAGAAATCTCGGTTTAAAGATTCGATACAAATCCATAGGTTAAAATGTGCGTTTAGGGCTTTTGAGATTAGGGTCAAAGTTGAAGTCGAAGTGATCTGTATGGTTCTACCGTGAACTTACAGATGCCAGAGAAGATAAGAGCTAAGAGTGACAGTGTGCGAGTCTGTCTGAGGAACAGGAAGCTGACGGGGCCTCTAACACTTTTGCACCGCCATATGAAAGATGATGGAAACTTTATGTTCTGAGAGAGAAAGTGCTGCACCCCAGCTGTGTGAAAGTAACACAATATGCCTCTTTTAAATGATTCCGTGATCTACGGCGGAGGATTAAGAGCAGACACATGTGCAACATCTAAATCCAGCGGGACACGGGCCGTTTGTTTTTACAGTGTGACAGACTTGGTCACTTGCACTTGTTTAAAAAAACAGTCTTCTATTGAGTCTTCATGGTAGAGTGGAACCGTCCCCAGTCAGCAGACGCATCCCGAACAAAGCACGCGGGGCCTCCACGTGACGAGGTCTCCAGCCAGAAGCGGGAGATCTGTGCTACTGGTTGTGCTGATAAAGTCGAATATGGGCACACGGGCTAGAAAGCGTCAGTGATGTTCGAGGTTTTGGTGAAGCGCTTTTGTGTTAAATTGATGAAAAACATTCAGCTTTAATTTATGACTAATTGAAAAAGTTTGGTCCTTGTAATTAATGTTATATTGGGTAAATTAAAGAAGAACGACATGAATATTAAACTTCTCTCTCTCCCTCTCTGTAGTGAATAATCTGGAGCAGGCTTTGGTCTGTGCTCTGAGTTTCCTGCTGTTTCATGAAGGAGAGGAATTCATGACTGACAATGTGGAGTATTACACTGAAATACTGGGACATGGGGCGCAGCCTCGGCAGGTACGTTATCATTAAAGCTTGACATCATTGATCTTTTAAATTAGAATCGAGATATTTAAACAATTCACTTGGTTTGATGGTAAAGATGACATGTCCTTTATCATAGATCTGAGAGTTCACCCAAGAAGTGTGTGTTAATTCTTCAGCCGAAATAATCTGTATATGATGCATTATTATTATTACTCCCGTTATTTCACTCCTTGTTCAAGTGTGTGTGTGTGTGTGTGTGTGTGTGTGTGTGTGTGTGTGTGTGTGTGTGAATGAGCTCCTGCTGACCTTCTTACTGTATATGAGGTCACAATAGGAGAAAAATATAAATGGCTGTTTTAAATGCTGACCAAGACAAAATGTGAAGAAGAAAAAAAGAACTAAAATCAGTTTTTATTAAAAAAAAAAATTATTTATTCATTTATTTTTGTACAAATCAGACCAGAGACCAATGAATTGAATTGAATTTTGAATAATAGGTCAATTTATATTTCTAGTTATATAAGTATGTTTCTAGTTATATTTAATATCACATACGTCAGTTTATGTTTTACACAAAGCGTTTAGACGATCAAGGCATGTGACTGGAGTGGAGTCATACACAGTTGAATGTCGTTGTTGTTGTTGTTTTTTTATATATTTTTTATTAATGTTTGTTTTATATAGTAAAATCACTTTGCATTATTTCTAAATATGCAATAGAAATATGCAGTTTATTTTTCCATATAGATAACGTGTATATATGGTACACGTATCGTGATCATGAATGTCATGGCAGTATACGGCTCTGAGTGATTCATTGAACTTGTCTTTGTCTGGGGCAAAATTGTACAGAATTATTTTATTATTAGTATTAGTAGTAGGAGGAGGAGGAGGAGGAGGATTATTATTATTATTATTTTTAGAAGAAGAAGAAGAAAAATTATAAGAAGAAAGCCCAAAAAGTTTGGAGCACAAGGGTAAAATAAGTTTTGGCTTTCTAAAAATCAACACAGAGTCAAAAATGTACACACGCACCCCCTAGAGCTTGACGAGCAAATCAATATCACAATTCATTTTTTATTATTTTCTATGAATTAATTACGATGATACTTGTTGTTGATGTCGTCGTCGTTATAGTTCTCTGAGAAGGTTCATACTATAAACTATTATATAACTATTAAAACTGGGATATTTTTTTCTAAAAAGTCACGTGACGACACATCATGCAGTAGTGTGTTTTAAGCGCACAGTCCAGTACATGAACGCACAGTGGGGAAAGTATTAACAGATTTTTACAAAGCATTAAGAAAATGAAAAATAACTATTATTTGCATGAGCAAGATCACTTCGACACATTTTTCGATTCGTGATTCTGAAAATACAAAGAATGGCAAATAAAAATCTTGCGCTCATTCTCCGAGAAGGCCTCTCAGCTTCCTGTTAGTGATAACGGACCCCAGCTGGTAGCGTCTCTGTGCAACGTGTTTGACAGCATGGCTTTGGATTGACCCACACTAGGAGCTCAGTGCAGATCTGAGAAAGAGGATGGGAGATTTACACACGTCAGGAACGTCTCTCACAGCTATTTCTAAACAACTGCGGATTCCAAGCAAGTTCCAATCAGTTTAAACTATTGACTAAGGTCTAAGAGACATTTGACCACACTGTCACGCCTACTGTATATGGGGACGTGTTCTGGCACAAAACTCTAATGCAGTACCTTTATAGTTCGTTTTTTTTTTTTTTTTTCGACTGGATCTAAGGGACAGGCCTGTTCCAGCTCGACAGTGAGCACAAAGCAAGTTCTGTTAAGACAAGGTTAAAGCGGAAGGACTTGATTGGCCTGCACAAATCCCTGCTCTTAGACCGGATGAATACCTGTATGATGAATTATAATGCCAACTGCATGCCAGGCCCTGTGTGACCTGATAGATGCTTTTGTGGCTGAATAGGCAAATCCACACAGCCAGACTTTAAAATCCAGTGGAAAGACGTGACAGAAAAGTGGAGCAAATGGAGACCTAAAGTGGGAAGTTAAGAAAGCATATACGAACTTGATGGCAGACATCCACAACCTTTTGGCCATATAATGTAGAAGGACGTCTCTCAGGCCAGGGTAACTGCTATGTTGCGGTTTTAGTTGATTCTGTAGCAACCGTCTCATCCACTCACAGTGTTTTCGTTTCCTAGAAATGAAAATTAAGCATGCATCATTTCCAGCAGCAGGCTTTTCACTCGGCCTGCCAAAGAGCCCTGGATCTCAGAAAATGTTGAAATGTCTCAGAGCTCTTGTTTCATGGCTGTTGTGAAAGAGTAGAACTGCTCCAGAACTACAAGTGCTACCACCTGTTTTCACTTCCAAACATTGACATTTTTCTGTTCCTGTCAAAGATACACCTAATCTGTCCTTGGGGTATTTACGGAAACATCAGCAGCCCTTCTCAGATTAGTCCCGTAATGTTTGAACGTTATGTTTGAGGTATGGGGCTCATTTTTAAATAAATCGGCTTTTCGTATTACAGGTACAGTCTGCACAGTATTATGGAGGATCTTGAATCTTCTCACTAATGTTCACTAGTTTTGGTATTTTACTAGAGCTACTGCAGTTTTCAGATCAGACTGCAGATCATTTTAAATATCTTGTAAAAGGGTCACTTTCAATCACTTCTTGATTGGAGAATGTTCGGTTGAGAATAACGCAGCACTATGAAACGTTTCTCCTCCTTGTCTATAGGAAGCAGTGCACTATGTGAAGAGGCACAAGCAAGAGCTGGAGCTACTCCTTATTGGGAGTGAAAATTTGGGTGTGCCGTATGCGGAGGAGGTGAGAATTAAACTGTGTGATTTCAGTAGCCTTTTAAGCATAAAGTACTTACACTGTGTGAGATGATCACAAGACTAAAACCTGGATGAAACGATACCATCCGTCCAGCCGTCCAAGCTCTGTAGTCCACCTAGGACGCGTGGAGGCCAGTGGTGATGGCCACTGTAAGGTGATAACCACTGTATGGTGATGACCACTGTATGGTGATGGCCACTGTATGGTGATGACCACAGTATGGTGATGGCCACTGTATGGTGATGACCACAGTATGGTGATGGCCACAGTATGGTGATGGCCACTGTATGGTGATGACCACAGTATGGTGATGACCACTGTATGGTGATGGCCACTGTATGGTGATGACCACTGTATGGTGATGACCACTGTATGCTGATGGCCACTGTATGGTGATGGCCACTGTATGGTGATGACCACAGTATGGTGATGACCACTGTATGGTGATGACCACAGTATGGTGATGACCACTGTATGGTGATGGCCACTGTATGGTGATGACCACAGTATGGTGATGACCACTGTATGGTGATGGCCACTGTATGGTGATGACCACTGTATGGTGATGACCACTGTATGCTGATGGCCACTGTATGGTGATGGCCACTGTATGGTGATGACCACAGTATGGTGATGACCACTGTATGGTGATGACCACAGTATGGTGATGACCACTGTATGGTGATGGCCACTGTATGGTGATGACCACAGTATGGTGATGACCACTGTATGGTGATGGCCACTGTATGGTGATGACCACTGTATGGTGATGACCACTGTATGCTGATGGCCACTGTATGGTGATGGCCACTGTATGGTGATGACCACAGTATGGTGATGACCACTGTATGGTGATGACCACAGTATGGTGATGACCACTGTATGGTGATGGCCACTGTATGGTGATGACCACAGTATGGTGATGACCACTGTATGGTGATGGCCACTGTATGGTGATGACCACTGTATGGTGATGACCACTGTATGCTGATGGCCACTGTATGGTGATGGCCACTGTATGGTGATGACCACAGTATGGTGATGACCACTGTATGGTGATGACCACAGTATGGTGATGACCACTGTATGGTGATGGCCACTGTATGGTGATGACCACAGTATGGTGATGACCACTGTATGGTGATGGCCACTGTATGGTGATGACCACTGTATGGTGATGACCACTGTATGCTGATGGCCACTGTATGGTGATGGCCACTGTATGGTGATGACCACAGTATGGTGATGACCACTGTATGGTGATAACCACTGTATGGTGATGGCCACTGTATGGTGATGACCACTGTATGGTGATGGCCACTGTATGGTGATGACCACTGTATGGTGATGGCCACTGTATGGTGATGGCCACTGTATGGTGATGACCACTGTATGGTGATGACCACTGTATGGTGATGGCCATTGTATTTATTCCCAGTGTATGACCAGGGTTGGGCCTCCAGTCAACATTCACATGCGCATTCACACACTACAGGCAATTTGGGAACGTCAATTAGCCTAATCTGCATTTCTTTGGACACAGACCCCGAGGCAGGAATCGAACCTAGACCTTTCAGGTGCAAGGCGACAGTGCTAATCACTAAATCACAGTGCCCCCTAAAACTATAACATAGTGTGTGATAATGTGTTTTCCATGTGGAATTCTACAGTGGTTGCCTAACAATAGTCATGAAGTTTTCTCTGTTTTTCTAATGTTATCAATCAATATGATCTAGAAATCAGCTTGTGCAGAAACCAGGCTGACAGAAACATAGACGTGTTTGAGCTTGCAGAAAAAAAAATTCTTTCTTTTGGAATGGAGTCTTCTTTCCTATGAGGTCTTGTGGTGGTGTTCATCTTGGATGGTGATAGTCCTGGTACTCGTCTGCTCTCTCGATAAAATCACCGGATGGCTATGAGTCCGACATCTATGAGTTTCCAGAAATGATTATTAGTGACTTTTAGACAAGCAGCATTCGTACTCATGTTTGAAGTATTGACTTTTTGACAAAACTCATTATTACTTATGATTCCAGTAGATTTCGGTACTAAAGCCTGGTACTGAGGACATCATACAGTAGTTGGAGGCAACTAGAGAATTATTTAGAAATGTATAATGTCAGACCATGAAATCAGTGCTCATAATGTGCTCATTTCTGTGAAACTTTGATGATCAGTGGTCAGAGTACAGGCAACAGAAACAGGCGCTTATAAATTAGGAATCATTCATTTCCGTGACGTTTGGAATTTTCGTTATTAATCCTAATATTTGTCTGTTTTCTTTTTAAGAACTACTGGAGAAGCTCAGGTGGAAGAGACAATGAAAACGGGTATTTCAGTCAAGTTTAAACTGAACTACGGTATTAGTTATCAAAAATGAAGAGCTCTTGCCTCATATTTTCTGTTTTCCTCAGGATCCCCTCTGGAACAGATGGATGGATGGAATATGTGCCCATTTCTAAGAAAAAGAACAGCTCAGTGGTGATGATGCAACAGCTTCATGAGGGTAGGTTAACGTGTTGCAGTGTGTCTGGATTGCAGTGCCGGGTTTGGCGTCGCCTCCAGTGTGACCATGTTTTTCATTATGGGCCGATCCCAGCCAACCCTGCAAGATTTTTCCAGGCTAGCAGGAGGACACGTGCATGTTAACATCATAATATATATCAGGAGTCAGGGGTTGCTCAGTGGTTAAGGCATTGGACTATGGTTCGGAACGTCCCGGGTTTATACACCACGTGGGGCCCTTGAGCAAGACCCTCAACTGCTCAGATGTATAGTCAGAAAAACGTAACTTGCTCTGGATAAGGGTGTCTGCCAAATGATGTAAAGGTAAATATATAAATGGAATCACCGCTCAAGATACCTGATGTATAGAAATATAATTGGGCGTCTGCCAAATACTGTCAATGTCGATAAATTAATGGACTGCTCAAAATAGCTGAAATGAAGTGAAATTAAAATCACCAGTTTGGCACGATAGGCGGCACAGTGTCTGAGCGGTTAGCGCTGTCACCTTTCATTTCATTCCCGCCTCGGGTCTGTGTGCATGGAGTTTTTATGCTCTCCCCATGCGTGGTGGGTTTCCTCTGGGTACTCTGGTGTCCTCTCACAGTCCAAAGACATTGGCGTTCCAAAATTGGCCATAGTGTGTGAATGACCGTGTATGTGTGTGTGTGTGTGTGTGTGTGTGTGTGTGTGTGTGTGTGTGTGTGCCCTGCGACAGATTTATTGGCACCCCATCCAGGGTGTATCTCGCCTCGTGCCCTAAATCTGCTGGGATAAGCTCCAGGTGACCCTGTGCACCGGATAACGTGGTATAGATGATGAGTTAGTTAGTGTGGCACAATATCCATTAGCATTGCGACTGTTATCATGACATCAAGGTAATGGGAAAATGAGATTAAAAATAAGAAATAGATTGTTTGTGAGACACAATGTGCATGTTTACCCTATGATTTATAGATACAAATTAAATAACCACAATTAAAGGGTTAAATTTGGAAATATAATGTATCCAATGTTCCAGCCAGAGCAACATCAGAAAGGGCACATGCTTTGTGTAGTTATATTAACAATAACAGTGTATATTTACTCTGTTACATCTACGTAGGCGGCTCGTTGCTGTATGACAGCATTCGTCTGGTGCAGAACTCAGCTGCTCTTAATGGAACACAGAGGGTGGTCTTTGATGATGTCATTTCTGAAGACGAGTGTTCTGAGCTCAGGAGTCTTGCACATGTATGTTCTTCATGACACACACACACACACACACACACACACACACACACACACACACACACACACACACACACACACACACACACACTGCAAAAAATCTTAGAAAGTGAAAAAATCTTGAATCTATCCAGACCTATATACAGTATAATTTCAAAGTAAGTTAAATAATATTAAAATAAATCCACATATAATGTTATTAAACATTTTTCTAGTAAAATGTAATACATATATACGTACTGTAATATATTAAATGTATGTAATGTTGTCTGCAAGTATTACAGCATGATAACAGAGGGAACATTTGGGAGTCTTTTTTTTTTTCTTTTTTATCTCCAATGCTAGATCACGACAGCAGTTGGTGATGGATACAGAGGAAAGGTGTCCCCTCATACACCAAATGAAAAGTTTGAAGGGACAACCGTGCTCAAGACATTAAAGGTGACTCTGTTTTCTATTCTGGTGTGGTAATTGGCATATTTGCATAGCCTTTTTACATTTATTTACCAATGTCTCTCTTATTAAATAAATAAATAAATAAATAAATAAATAATGGATGATTGAGGATTGAAGTTTAGGACTGAACAAGCCTAAAGTCCATATGATGGGTTGCCCCATGTGCCTCATACAGTATGTGAATAGTTTCATAATTAAACCATAATACAGGGATCATATTTCTTTTACACTCGAAGTGATCGCCTGCGAAATAACTAGAACTGCTGGTATCCAATATCCGATTAAATTCAGTTCAGCCCTTTTAACAATGTCATACACACAGAAAAACATGGCAATGATCACCTCTAAACTTGTGATTCACAGTTCGGTTATGAAGGCCGAATTCCTTTAAGAAGCGCCCGTCTCTTCTACGACGTGAGCGAGAAGGCCAGGAAGATAATTGAGTCCTATTTCAAGCTGAATTCCACCCTGCATTTCTCATACACGCATCTAGTGTGCAGGACAGCTATCCCAGGTGTGTTACATGAATCACTGTTGCTGAGAATCCAGTCCTTTAACTGACACTGACTAACCCCCATCAATCCCCCCCACCTCACCCCCCCCCCCCCGCCCCACGCGATATACACACACACACACACTTTGGATAAATCACCTTCATGGAAAAGGGTGTAATATTAGTTAATACTGTTATGATAACTAATGTGCGCAATGAGGTTGAAAAGTTCTTGATGGTTCATGACCTTGAAAATCGAGCGTCAAGTGTCAGTGACGAAAGGCGAATCTTTAGGCTTCAAACTGTGATTTTTGGATATGTCAAGTAGGAGGAACGTTATCATACGGTGTAAATTTTTACCACTAATAGAATATAGGAATTTATATGCTGTAGAAGATAAAAGATAGAAATGCATGTGGTGCTTCACCTGCCTGATGTAAGCGAGCCTGCAGCTACGCTCTGTGCTGTTAAGGGCTTTAGGAACCTTTAAGGAATTCTCTCGATGAACAGCCTACTGTACCTGGTCGATGCTCGAAAGTGTTTTTTAATCATCCTTGGCAATACTAATGCTGCAATCTTGGAAACTTGGAACGATGGAAACTTTATTCAGTTTGGGATTCCCAGTAGGGATCTCAGGCAACATACTGTACACCTTGCCAATGTCATAAACCAAATGGTAGTGCGAAACAGTATGAGAAACAGATTTCTCTTTGGATCATTTTCTCTTTTGGAAAAAATAAAATAAAACCTTGATATGTACATGACATGTAACTGTGAGCAAAAATTAACAAGACAGTTACTTTATACATCACAACTCCTCACAAATCATACGTTCATGTAGATCGATTTTACACATCCATAAAGAAGCAGGGACTTAAGAAAGAGTACATATTGGGTGGCTTATACAAACACACACACTTTACCATACACTATGGGGAGTTCGTAAATTCCACTTGCAGCCTACAACACGTCTTTGGTCTGTGGGAGGAAACCGGAGTACCAGGAGGAAACCCACCAAGCACACTGAGAACATGCGAACTCCACACACACACAGCAAAATCTACGGCGTTACTGTGAATCAACACGCAGACTGTTGATTTAACACTTTCATAGTGTGGTTGTGACCATATATGCTCACTGTGGGTGTGAATTCAACACTGGGACTTTTTGGATGTGATTTGAACCTGCAACCCTGGAGGTGCGAGTGCTAATCACTCGAGCCCTGAGCAATGGACCATCAATCTTCTTTGTATGTTAAGCAATTCCTGAGACTTGCCATACTGGCGTGTCCTTCCTTTAGGCATTCAGGGTTTTTTTCTTTTCTTCTTCTTGTGCTTTGAACTGCGTTTAGATTGGAACTGAGAAAAGTCAACATTTAGAGTTTAGAGTACGATGGAGTGCAGCAGTGACATTTCTGGCCACTCGCCCTGGGGTGGGACTGGGGTGGGGGGGGGGGGGGTGATTTAGGTAATGAGGGTTCCAGAAGAGTTATGAATTATGAATCTTGACTAATCGTATGCATGATTTTACTCAAACATGAGGACTATTACCGAAGGTTAACTGTCTTACCTGGGCTGTTCCACATTAGATCAGCAGGATCACAGGAATGACCTTAGCCACCCCATCCATGCTGATAACTGTCTTCTGGACCCTGAAGCCAATGAGTGCTGGAAAGAGCCTCCTGCTTACACGCACAGAGACTACAGGTTAGAACTGATTTGCACTCAGATGGTATTGCTTCATTAAATTTCATAATAATATCTAGCAAGAGCCAGTCAAGAACAACACGACTAAACACGTTTTAAAAAATGTTTCATCAATCTGTGAAGTTTCATTACTTCTAAAGATCTTCAAACTGCAAATTGTCTCCTGCAGTGCCCTACTTTACCTCAATGGGGATTTTGAAGGTGGAGAGTTCATATTTACTAAAAAGGATGCCAAAACCATCACGGTATGAAAGTTATGCAACCTTTACTTGGTTTCCATGAGAATTTTTTTTTTTTTAGTCTGTAATAATATTTTCTGTTTCAGGCTTCAGTGAAGCCGAGGTGTGGGCGGATGGTAGGTTTCTCCTCAGGGGGTGAGAACCCACATGGTGTGCGTGCAGTCACAAGAGGGCAGCGTTGCGCTTTGGCACATTGGTTCACCCTCGATCCCCTCTACAGGGAGCTAGTGAGTAGTGCCTTCACACTATTTGTCACCACATATTACTGTAGATTTTTGCATTTGTTATGAGTTCTGGAATAACGAGAGTGGACAATCAGTCAGTCTAGATAAGTGAAATGTAATTCAGATTTTTTGGTCAGATCAGATTTGACGTCATGATGTCATGACGGTTCATATTCATAATTACAAGTGGCTTTTATCTGACTCTAAGATATGATGTATGTCTTTGCTTGCGTGATCTGAGTTAAAAATACGTCATGAGCTCAAAAATGATGCGATTTTATTAAAAAAATGTTTTTTTTTTAATGTGCCTGTGCAAAAAACATGTGAGTCAAAAAGTCACATTAATTCCAATTTGCCTGTTCTCATTAAAGTCACATGACAACATATCACGTATACACTATATAGACAAAAGTATTGGGCCAAACCTTCAATGACATCGTATCCAAATGCATTCATTTCAATATGGAGTCCGTCCCACTTTTACAGATATAACAGCTTCCACTCTTCTTAGACGGCCGTCCACAAGATGTTGAAGAGTGTTTCTGTGGGAATCTGTGCCCCTTCATTCTGTAGAGTGTTTATGAGGTCAGGCGCTGATGTTGGACGAGACGGTCTGGCTCACAATCTCCAATGGTCATTTAGCTTGGAATTCAGAAAAAATCTAAAAATCACAATCTGAAACAGATTAAAGCCAACAAATCACAGTTAACTGAACTTTCTAGTTTTTTTTTATATATGTTTTCAAATCGTATTTCCTTTAGGAGAGACTCCAAGCTGACGAAGTGATCCAAGAGCTCGAAAACCAGCACCAGTCGGATCTCATCAACCAGAAAGACGAGTTATAGTCCCGTGTCTGAGAATCTGAGAGGCTTTCTATTCCTATTTACAACAGTTCCTATTTATTTTGTCTTATTTTGATGAGAACTATTTTATTTTTATACTGTTTATTGTTGCGTTGTGTTTCTGTAATTCAGTTCCTCTAATCGAGGTCTTGTGCATATCAGGTGCACGGTGGTCAGATTTTATATATAAGCGCCTTTAATTGCAGAGATACTGTACAAAATAATCTACAGTGTAGATACGTTTTTGTAGTTTTTGTTATTAAAACGGAATTGTTCATGTAGATTAAGAGAAGTAGATTATTAATGTTAGGATCAGGTTTTGCAAAGGATTTTTGTGTTTGTTCCAGGTGCCTTACAATTGTCTTTTCTTTTTTTTTTTATCTGTTAGCATTAAAACACTGTATTTTCTTTTATGGAATGATAAGATGTTAAGATGTGGTTTGTTCCTGTTTCAAGGAATTAAAAAAAAAAAAAGTGTCTTGTCCTGGTTCTGGTTGACCGTCCTGTTGGGTGCAGCGCCCCATTTGCACTGCTCTTTACTTATGGCGTTGATATTAAGTTCAGACTTGCTCATTCACATTATTTTGATAAGGAGTACCATGCACTCGTGTACTGTCACACAGGTATATACCTTAAACTGACATACAAAGGTATTTCTAACAATAATATAATTAAAATTAAAGATTTAAATGCATGTCATATGTTTCCATTCGATTTTTGTTTGAGATTATTTTGGTTAATACACAAAACTGTACGTTGGTTACTATAGCTTATTTCTTTTTCTTTCAGTATCTTAAAGATGTGAATGTGTCAGATTTATTCAACATCAACATCGAGTGCAGAAGAGCAGATTGAGATAGTTGAACTCATTTAGCACTTTTTCCTTCATCACATGACATACACTGGCACAGGTTGAATTTGATTCATTTGTGCCGAAGTACAAAACAAAGTAGCATTAAAATTCTTATGATTATAAAATATATGGGGACATTATATATTGTTCAGTAATAAAGCAAAAGAATATCTACACCGATCTCTTTAGTCTTAGGGGGAGGGACATATATGGGGTATATAATTGTCTGGACCTCAGCTGGTATGAAGATTATTTTATTCATTCATTCATTTATTTATTTATTTATTTATTTCTGGTAGCTTATATATATATTCTTAAATTGCAGAATTTTGCTCACTGTTTTAAATTTCCACACACATGCAAAATAAGACACAACACTTGAGCACAAATACATAAACAAAATAAATCTAAAAATGTAAGCAAAATTACAGCACAGTAATTGATACAATGTTACTGTAAATTCACAGAAACAAATTCTGTGAAATTCACAGAAGTTGAATTATGTTGTAAACAAAAGTAGAATTTTAGAAGATTGGGGTGGATGGGTTTATGAATCTTTTGTTCGAATCGGACAACTTCACTTCATCCGATCACAGCAACATCATTCCTGCCTAGTTAATAAGAAAAATATTGCCTTATTAATAAACCCCTCCTGTTGTGCAACAAACCTAACATTCCTCCCACACCCCCACCATTAGGATAGTCCACCAAGTGATTTTGTTTATTTTTATCTGACTGTAATGTGGACGAGGACTCTGAAAAGGCAGACATGTGCACAGTGGTATGTCTTCACAAAACCAAAAAAGACTAAACGCAACGTATTAACTTCACTCTCCTTCCAGTCACTACCGTCTCCATTGTCTCCATTGTTAAAATGAAATCCAGCATAAGTGCCCTATATTTGTTCAGAGGTAAAAATAAATAAATAAATAAATAAAAATAAAAAATTGCAAGAACTTTAGGGGGTAGAATTTCACCTCCTGAAAATGAGACTAAAAGCACAAATCCCCCGTAGCAACAACAAAACAGCGTGTCTGGAAAAGCATCACAAAAGTCGAATCCAACAGTACAATATATTGCTGTCAGTTGGTTGCAATGATGCAGTTACTGCAAGCAAGTGTTATGCAAGCAAATATTTTTATTTACTTTAATTTGCTTTAAGACTGTCTGTTCCAATACTTTTGCTCATATTAAAAAAATGTGTTGTCTGGTAAAGATCCCATGATCTAAACCTATCTGAAAGTAAATATTAGAAAATGGAAGCTAAAATGCTGATCTTTTATTTCCTGCATCTTTTGATCTCACTTTCAGAGGGGGACATACATTAAACCTGCACCTATAGTCGAGTTAACCAGTACTGATTGTATTACATCGAAACTATAGTCGAGTTAACCAGTACTGATTGTAAGGTAAAACGAAACTTAGTCTGGATTTTTAATTATTATTTTTTTTTTTTTGCCTAAACAATTTTGCAGCAATGGTGGGAAAACGATGTTTAATCGCAGTCTTCTGTTCTGTAGTGTGTTATGTTCATGTGGTTGAGTGGTGCCTGCGCCTCTGCGTCTTATATTCCGCAGTGGGGGCTGTGTACTCTTGTTTCTCATTTGGTCTTTATGTGGGTGACCTGCTTTTGAAAGTGTGTTTCCTGTACACAAGACCAGCTGAAATCGATTCTAGAGTTATTGTATTGTTTTTTTAGTCTTACCTCTCTTTAATGAATTGTTGTTAAAGTAAATATGTGAAAGGGTTTTGTTGTTGTTGTTAAAAATGGGACCTGAAATTATATTCACTTGTGCTTTAAGGGGCTCCACTGTCTTACACAGTTAAAGAAAGGAAATGGCTGCCCAAGTATGCATGAATGTAGATCAAGCGATATTCTTACGCCTTGGGGTTCTTACGCCCTGAATGATAAATGACCAATCTGGTATGTTTAAAATTTCATTGTTACTAGTGTGCTGCATCCCAAAATCACATTTTTATGACAAATGCCCTTTTGCTATTCATCTGGTGCATGTGTGCATCAAAAATGCCTGAGAGAGATATTTTATATGTTGACATGTTTATGTTTTTATGATGGTATATCCTCATATCGACATATGATACACATGTTACATGCACCCATGAGTTCAGGAGGATCAACATTTCTAAGCGGTTTGTAAATTTGGATGAAAGATTTACTATA
This sequence comes from Clarias macrocephalus, assembly GCA_011419295.1. Taxonomy (NCBI): domain Eukaryota; kingdom Metazoa; phylum Chordata; class Actinopteri; order Siluriformes; family Clariidae; genus Clarias; species Clarias macrocephalus. The sequence continues at coordinate 22,618 of JAAGKR010003706.1, forward strand.
CTTAATTTTTACTTAATAAATAGAGGCCCAATGAAACCAGTGAAATAATAAAAGTTACAGATGTGAACAGAGAAGATCCTGTGACTGAGGTAGGACCTTCCTAGCTCAGCGCTTCCCTCCACAGGCCAATCATATGCTCAAGCAATTCAGTAAGTCATGCACTGCGGTGAGTCTGTGTGGTTCTCCTAATCAGCATCCGCAGTATCAGCACTATATGTTTTATGCGCTGTCTTTTTAGAGCTGTTAGAACATGTGGGTGTTATAAACCCTCCTGTAATAATGTGATGATTCTGATCTCTAGTGCTAAAGGAACTAGAGAGCGAAAATGAGAAAAAGTTTGATCTTAGTCATGTGAGTGTTTACCTGAGTCAAGGTATGAAGGACTGTGAAACTGCCTTTCGAGGGATGAAAGGATGGCATTGTACGTACATGGATGATAAATGGTGTCTTAGGCCACATCCTCTGCTGAGAGAGAGTGTGTGTGTGTGTGTGTTGGGGAATGCAAACTATATATCTGGATAAAAACAAGTAATGCACATCACTTAGCTAATACCATCGTTCTAGTGAAACATGGTGGTGGCATCATCAGGTTATAGCAGTGTTTAAGTTTGAGCTTTAGATGGACTCCTCAAAGGCATTCAGAGAGGTGCCATGATGCCATGCCATTGGTGCTTTGGTTTTATGCTTATGTCAGTGTTGTGGTGAAAGATGAACTTTCACCGCAGTGTGCTGCATGCTGCCACCACCATGTTTCACAGGAAGGGTGGTAATAGCTAGGTGATGCTTATTACTTATTTTAATCCAGATATATTGCTTGCATTTTTTAAACACACACACACACACACACACACACACACACACACACACACACACACACACACACACACACACACACAGGCCAAAATACTAATTATTATTATTATTATTTCAGGAGGGTCAAACTACTGGACTGCATCATGCAAAGAAATCAATCAAGCAGATAGATTTTACATTACTGAGACTAGGTTAAGGATAGTGCTGAACCGTCAACTTTGTTGAAAACTGTTTAAAAACTTGTTAAAGTAGCATGATTAAAATACTCAATACACACCAATTAATAGTGAAAATAAGAGCATTTCCGTTCACACACACGTGCCTATTCCAGAGCGCTGGGTGCATGAGATCACGCATAGTGGCCACTGTACAAGTCTAGACTCAGCAATGTTATGTGGCAATAAAATGAAGTCAGCTGACGACCTGAATGTACTTAATGACCAGGTTATCACATCTATGGAGGTTTTCTTCCATGGTGGCATAGCCAGATTACTGGACTCGGATTGTGAGCATGAGGAATCATTTTCACACATGAACTGCCACCACATTGTGTGCTGGTATCAAAGCTGAAGAGGACCGAATGAAATGTTAGAGTGGGAAAAATCTTAGACTTTTTCAATGACCATAAATAGATTTTAGTTTAGGCATGTGTAAACTACTGTAAATAAGCATGTCTGTTCGTATGACTGCTACATTGGAGGACGGGCATCTCCACAAAGCGAGGAGGGGGACCCACTGTGTCTCCCTGACACGAAGCTGAACTCAATGAACCTGGCACCGCCTCCTCAGCCAGAGTTGACGATTCCATACCCAACCTATCCTTATTGCAGGACCCATCCACAAGCAATTCCCTGGCAAAGAATTGAGAAACCCAGCCAATCTGTTCCCAGAATCAGTGGATGGGTTGAGGCTCTATGATATTTCTCCTGAATTTAATGGTGATAGGAACTAGTGGACATTTGTGAATCATCTGCATTGCATCAGTCATTTGTCCTGGTCTGGTCTGGTTTGGCCCCCTTTTGTGCTCACGATCACACGTTGAGAATCTGAATCAGGGCCTAGAACAGTTTCACATCCTCAGTCTGGGCATCAGAACGGCCTCTGGAAATGTTTTGCCTGCCAGGTTGAAGAAGCTACTTGCACTGGGTCTGGTGGATGATGCAGAAAGTAGTTCCCAGATAGATGAGCAACAACAACTGCTTCTGCACCTGAGACCAACAAACAACCAAAATCTCTCCTTTTTATTAAGGTATTCACACTTTTTGCAAGTTAAATATTATTTTGCATTCCATTCATAACATCTGGCTGCTAGTTTCTCTCTTAACAATTGATGAAGTAGGAAGGGTGCATTAATTTTTTCGACCTCAATTCTGATTATCGGTTTACATTTGGGTGGGGGTCGGAGTTTACATGTTGAAAGCTGTTACAGTATGTTTTGTTGTTTCTTGAGGTTGTAGATTTGAAAAAGGGAAACTTCAGTTCAGAAAAAAACCTGTAGAATTTTTATGAACATATAACTTTGACCAAATTTGTCCATGTGAAGGCGTCTTTTCCCCAGGCTATCACACGCATGGGTCAATATCACAATAAAGAACTTTTCAAAAAAACAAGAAAAAAAAACATCCATTTAACTTCCTATTAACTTTATTAGGCAGACCTTAGATGGTTACAAATGCATGTAGGTCGAGCGCTGACACTTTCTCTAAATAAACTGCATACAAACAATGTACGAGCAAATCACAAAATGTCCACCTGTCATCAACAAGTACAGAGTAGAGGAAAAAAAATTTCATCACATAGTAATTATAAAATGAAAATTTTCATAAAAAAATATATTGTTCCCTTCTCAACAATATGTTTTTTACGTAATGAGAAATTTGTCTGTTAATAATAATAAAATCAATAGAAAAGAAATAAAAAATATTTAAAAAATAAAAACACCTCTCCACACGTCCAACCATTCATGGAAGGATTGATGACAGTGTGGACATTTTTTATTTTTTTATTTTTGCCAAAGTTAGCATGTAATGAGCACATGTTAGACCTTCAGTCTACTTACCTCAATTGTTTGAAGAAAAACAAAATAATGTCACTGTTCAGCCAGTTCTTCAAAGGGGCAGTTCCCATAAAAATGACAAGGTGGAAATAAATTTCTGGGACACATAATTTATTATAATTTTTTTTTTTTTGGTATGAAAAAAGAATAGGAAAATTCATAATGACTTGTTTTATTCAAGAATTTGATGAGAACAAGAAGAACATCATGTAACCACATACTGCAAGCACTAAAGTTAGCAGAGCAGCACGTGAGACATGACAAAACCACATGATCAAAGAAAATTGTATAAAATGAGGGAAAGAATTTTATTATTTTGGAACATGTTCTTGATAACTATGGGATTTTGATGAACAAATGCACTTTATACCGTATATGATTGGACTGCATGAGTTTAAGACATTTCACGTGTTTTAAGATGAAATTGAATCGTTTTTTTTCCCCTTTTGATAAATGACATGTGCATCTGAGTTTCACATTCAACAACATGCAGATGTTACGTAGTTTTTGGTTCTTGCTTGGTGTTTATGTGGTTGACCTGTTTTGACATTGTGCTTTTCTCACTCTGTGCTTATAGTTCTATAGTTCAGTTTAATTACCCTATTGTAATGTCAGCTCTGTTTAAGTTATATATTAGATACACCAATAAACCCTGCGAATCTTTTTCCACGTGTTTTTCTTTACCACTTTTTCCTTTTCTGTTTTCACGCCTGATTCATAGTTGTGCTGGTGGTTTGAGTGGTTTCTCTGTGCATTGACTTCCTCCTCACATCCTTTCTCGTTTTAGGTTTTCAGCAGGCTTTCGCATGAGCGATATATAACTCAACCCTCAGCCTTAGACCACTTTGACATCACAAACTAGTGTGTAGCACAAAACTTTTCACATACATTTATTACAAGAGGTTTTTCAGTCCTGTAGCTGTGCAACTCCTTTGATGCACAAAACATCTTCCCAGTACTTTACTTTGCTGCTGTACAAGAGATCTGACATTTTGGGTGGACTACTTTTAACAAGAAGAGTGGACTACTTATTTAACATGAATTTTATGCTATTGCTCACAGGTCAGACATTTTATGTTCATACTGATTTAAGATAAATGGAAATGTTTTTTTTTTTTTTTTAGTGGCTTCGGTAACTTACAACTAAATCTATTATGCAATAAAAGGCAAAAAGTTAAATTCCTGGGTTAATCATGTTTTGTTGATTGGTTACTGAGTGTATATTTATTGGTTATTTGTTTGTACTCTTTAACCATTCAGGTAAACTTAGCGTTGCTTTATTATCATGGCTCTTAAACATACAGTGCTGGAAACCACAACTCACAATTATGTTTAAAATTTACTTTCTCCCTTTTATTGCTGAAAGACAGCAAACGAATTAAAATGCAAATATGTATCTATTTGAATGTACTTAACATTGTGTGTTTGGAAAGTTGTAATACGCAGACATCTATTAAATATGGCATTTGCAGGGCAAACAAATAAAAAATGTTATGTTTGACACAAAAGTATGTTTTTTTTTCATCAATTTTAACCATTCAGTGTATTAGAGGCAAAAGTTTGATAATTAATAGGTTTCTAAACTTTACCTTATTCTTAGACGATTTGTGTTTTCTTTGGGAATCCTGTATGTTTTCCCTTTATGAATCACCATGATCTGTATTTTGCAGATTAAAATGTTTGTTAGGTAAAGTGTATACATTTAAATTTACAATTTTTTTTATTAGTAATAATAGTTTAGTAATTAATAATAATCATTTTAAATAATTTTTAATTTTTAATAATCTTTACGTTTTCAAGGCAAATCATTTCCCTAGGCAAGGTTAAAACAAAGAAAATATTGATAAAATATTAGGTTTAAATACACTAGAGAATAAAACTACTAAACATGACATGTATATAACTCAAGGATTTTTATTTATTTATTTATTTATTTATTTATTTTATTTTTATTCCAAGCTGTTATACTTATAGTACTTGTTAGAGTTTAATGTTAAAATCCAAAAAAAAAAATTTTTGATCCAGTGCATTTCATGGCATATCTTGAGCATTTATCATGTTACATCACAACCGTATTTATATATTTGGACTACTGGTTTATTCTGCTTTGTTGGTTTTCTATTTTTTTTTTCTGTGAATTCTATTCCGTAAACCATAATAACTGTAATTTCTTGTGTTTGGTTTTCTTCACAGTGGGAGCAGTAATTAACACCAGCATTCAGGAGACACTTATTAAACCTAAGGTGCCAAGCATGGTCACTGCATGTGTAGGATCAGACACAACCATCGAGTGCACTTTTCATATAGATGTAAATGGGCTCAAAATAAACTGGTATTATAAAACTTATTCTACTGGCCATGAGATTGAATTCAACTCAACAAATGGGCTGAGTCGTTACATTGAAGAAAAAGGAAGGGCTGCTTCGAAATTAATTATTAGAAATGTTACTGTCAATGACAGTGGATTGTATTTTTGTGAGGTCACACAGGATATTCCTCGACTGATCAAACAGTGCAGCAATGGATGTGAACTGTTCATATGTAAGTACTATATATACAGTTTCATAGTTCTAAATTATAAATGTGGGGTTGTCAAGGCTTGGGGTTACAGGAACTTACAAAAAAAAGTTTGGAAACACTCGGTTACATACAGTTTTATTATTCTCAGACTTGTGCTTGATGGATGTCTCACGACAGCATCTCTGACTAGCTACACTATATCTGATATCTAACTACCTATCTCATATTACCATGTTTCTCTTTTGCAGATTCACCCACAGAGAGTCCGTTGAATATCAGTACAACAAATTCATCGACACCTTGTGGTAAAATGTTGGCTTTTATAGTCAGTTTTTGCTGCATTGTTTGGAAGATTTTCTACACAAACTAATTCCACGTCGCTTTAGGTTATTACATTATCTTAGTGATGCCTTCTGTTGCAGAGTTTAGCATGTCAGTGACCTTTAACTTGTCTTGGTCTTCATGAGAGACAGTTTCATCATGGAGCTCGATGGGTTTACAAATGCACTTGACACAATACTGTTCTTACAAGAACTGTCCCAAAAGGTCTGACCTCCATGTCTTAAAATAACAACTGACTATTGTTGCTACTTAATTACCTAACGCCATATGTGTTGTTTCATAGTTTAGATTTTGATTAGATTTTGACAGAGTTAGATTTTTCTAGAATGAAGAAAATAAATCCCCCTAAAATTAGAAGGCATGTCCAAACTTTTGACTGGCATTGTACATGAAATTAAGATTTTTAGAATAGAAGATATATAAACTAGTAAATAATTATATCATGAATGTATAGTGTTTTCTATTATAAGATTTTAATAAATAAAATACAATTATGGAACTTATTTCTAGACATTTTTACTCATAATGCTGCTAATTTGACACATTTATTTCAACGAAGCAGAATTGTTGGTCAATAGGAATAAAAATGAACTTAAAACTTAAAATTGGCAAACGTCCTTATAACACATTTAATAATCATGTATTCAATTCATTGCAATCTTATATTAAGAAATGTACGATAAATCTGTTATTCATTACTTTATTACTTATTATGACTTATTTTTTTAGCGGTGTGACGCCTGCCAATACCACCGGCATTTGTCTAAACCCATAATTCTAAACCCATAAGTCGAGACCCACTGGTCAATACATATCCTGAGTAGAGAACCACCATTCTATACAAGAAATACTAAGATATCATAACCTTCACTATAAATTCTTTAAGAAGTGTCTAAATTTCCTGATACTTTTAACATTTGTTTACTTTGATGGAAAGTTGATGGAATGCATCCTGCCAAGACCACAAGCACCCACAGATCTAGAGCTGTAGGATTCAAACACACTTTGTGGAAAGCTAGTTGGCGGATGGGAATTGAAAGGGAAACAATTTGAGCAGAAAAATGGCACCACACTTATGCCACTGAACAGATGTTCAGAACTTTAATGCCTGGATGACATACATGACAATGCTGAGATAACAGTAGCTCAGAATTCCCAGACAGGAAACTCTGCCTACAGAAAAACATGTTGCTGAAGAGCCTGGGTGTCTGGCCCACTGGCTATTGTAAAGACTTTCATCACCCCTTGTTTCGATAAGGGTGCTTCCCACATACATCCTTTGTAACAGATACATTGTGAATCTGATGGTCGAATAGCTGCAGTCCAACCAAAATAGCACTATATTTATATCCCTATATCTATAGGGATAAGATGAGATAAGATAAGATAAGATAAGATAAGATAAGATAAGATAAGATAAGACTTTATCGATTCTGGAAACGGCTCCATAAGTAAAGCGAGTAATACTTAGTACGTATGTACAATGATATTTAGTAATAGATGAAGTAAAAAAAAAAATTAGAACATAAATGATATAAAAACACTGTAGATTATAGGAAAACACTATAGAACACTGTTATAAAAGAAGTTTATCCACAAATTAGACATAAGACACATAACAACAGTGGCGAGAAATATGTACATAATGTTGATATCGCCAAATGATATTGTTAGTTGATATTGCGCAATACTGTTTTTTGATATTGCACGTTATAGCTAACTGATACTGCACATGATATTGCTGATTGAGTAGCCATTCTGAGCATTAGAAGGACAGTTCTGCAATTTCTTTATCAGGAAATAGTGCAGGTTAACAAAACTAGATTATAAGTCTTTGAGCAGAACGATCTGGTCGGCAGTGCAGTGTTTTTGTAGATGTTATCTCTCCGCTCTTGCATCTTCCTGTGGTATCTTTGTTCCAGTTGTGGAGAATGGCCTTTTACCTGTAAGTGAGTGAGTGGGGTGCAGACTTAACACATAATAATAATAATAATAATAATAATAATAATAATAATAATAATAATAATATTGATGTTGATGGTGGACCAAGCAATGAAAACTTAAGTACAGTAGTTAGTGTGGCTAGTCATGGTTAACTGTGATGGTTTAACATTTAGAGGACTCTGAATTAGGCTTTGATCTGATTTCTAGGTGTTTACTGGCATCAGACCCAAAGAACAATATTCTTGAATGTACCGCAAGACGAAAATAATTCTATTATTATTATTATTATTATTACTTTATTATTATTATTATTACTTTATTATTGGTTCTATGAGTTATGAAGTTAATTCTGTAGCCAGTATATTTACAGAAAAACAATAAGGAGTTATAATATTACCTGGTTGCACCTTAAATCTTGAGTGTATTTTTTTATATTGTATCCTAATGTCATCCTTCTTCTCAGTTTATAATAATGTTGACCCACTTTATTCTTATATCCTAACTACTTCATGATTTTTCCTAGATGAATGAATGGCATCAGAGTGTATATAACCTTGTTGGCACTAAATGACTTTGAAATAAATAATTCTGAAACATTATCGGGTATTCAGTATTTCTCTTCTATTTTTTTTTTTCAGTCTCTGAAACTCACAAGGATTTTCCATTGTGGCTTTGGGTAGCCTTGGCAGTGGGCTGTGCCACGATTATAACAACTGGGATCATCACAACGGTCATATGTAAAAGAAGAAAAGGTGCTAATATCCTATTTTCCAGTTACAAACAGATTACCACTATAGAAATCATTTAACGCATTCTTGTTTCCCAAATGGGTTCTTCTTAGATCACATCCTGTAGAAACTTTTTTTTAAAAAGGAAAACCCTTTGATTCACTGTATGGGTTCCCACAGAAAAAAAAAAAGAAATAGCAGAGGCAAGCATGAATGTATGCGAATTTACCAAAGTTGCATGTGAAAGAGTCATGCACAGCAGAGGAAATGTTCTGTTTGAGGTCAAGTCTGTGTTTTCTTGTGTCTTGCTGGAGCACTTACAAGTGTAGGTGGTGTGTGCAATGAGTCACACACAGATGTGAGGTGTCTAATTAAGATAAAACAAGGTGCTGTAGCCTGATTGTGGTTACAAAGCTGGTGTGCAATGCGTATTTACAGAGCAAGTCCTCGATCATCAGACCTCAGTACATTTCTGTGTGAAAAGACGTACAGTATATGATAATAATATTTAATATAAGTGTGTCTCTTTTTTAGAGGCCCCTGTTTATGAAAACACAATGGAAGCCAAAAAGAAACACTGGAAAGAAGCTCAATCCCTTCACCACAGCATGCCATCAAACGGATATGCAAATAAACACATGGATACTCTGAAACCACATAAATATGAATGTCGTCCCAAAGGTAGACAAGAGAGCCCAAAATAATGCAACTGGATTATAACCTATTAGTCCATTTTTATTAATACAATTGTCATAACTTTTGCGTGAGTGCTATTTAATTTTTTTACTAATTAAGTTTTCTTTCAATGACCAATGACTTGAGATTTCTAAAAACGGTTCTTCTTGTGGTAAGGTTCCACATAAATTTTTTAAAAGACAAATAGGAGAACTATAGGTATAAACTATAAGTATAAAATCAAACATTTATTCTATGAGTGTATAACTTTATGTCAGAATGCTAATGCAGTATATAGAGGCATTTTGTATTCTAGTCTTATATACTGTACACTATATGAACAAAAGTATTTGGCCGGACCTGCAGTGACATTGTATCCAAATACTGTACATGTACTTCATTATGGAGGCGGTCCCCCTTTTGCACCTTTAACAGATTCCACTCTTCTTGGAAGGCGGTCTACAAGATTTTTGAGTGCTCCTGTGAGAATTCGTTCCCCTTCGTTCTGCAGAGCGTTTATGAGGTCAGGCACTGATGTTGGACGAGAAGGTCTGGTTCACAATCTCCGTTCCAGTTCATCACAAAGGTTGAGATCAGGGCTCTGTGCTTGGGCCAGTCAAGTTCTTCCACACTGAACTCATCAAACCGTCTTTATAGTCCTTGATTTGTGCACTGGATCACAGTCATGTTGGAATAGAGAAGAGCCTTTCCCATGTTAACTGTTGCCACAAAGTTGGAAGCATAGCATTGTCCATGATGTCTTGGTATGCTGAACAATTCAGGGCCTGAATTCAATGATTAACAGATTTGGTCAAATACTTTTGTTCATATTGTGTCGTATAGTGGAAGTCTTTTCTGTCTCTGCATGTGTTTTTTTTTTTTTTTTAAGAATGAAGACATTCATTAATAAGAAAACATTAAGAGTATTTATACAGTTATGAAAAAAAGAAAGTACACCTGCTTTTAAGTGTATGGATTTATCCAGACATCAGCATTCATTAGTAAGTAAAATTAGCATCAGGTAGCAAACAACACATAACAGTCAACATTTTTGGCCAAAAAAAAAAAAAAAAAAATAGCCTATGGGTTGGAAAATGAACTACACCCAATAATTTAGTAGGTAATAAAATAATGCTTAGCAGCAACAACCCATAGTAACCATTGTCTTTATGGGTTATGGAGCTCTCACATTGTCTAGCTGACTGATGCTTGAGGTGGTTCACTTCGCTATCTTAAAGCCAAGCTGTAGCATTTCAACTGGGGTAAGGTCTTTGACTTGGCCTTTTCAAAACCTTGTTCAATACTTTTCATCTTTCATTTATTCAGTTATATTTTGCTGATGTGCTGAGATCCTGTTGTATGAACTCCTTTAGACCAAGCTTTATTTGCTGGACAGGTCGTTTCACATTTCCTCCAGAATACATAATAAGGAGCGCATGCTTGGTAATAACCTTATGAAACCATCCCAGAAATGTTTTATTAGATGTAACATTGTAAACTCTCCATGCAAAGCCCATCTTGGCTACTCTTTCATAACATCAACCATGACAAGAGGTCTGAATTTACTGAGCCATTCACTAACAGGAAGGTTGGCCATCACACCGTCAATCACACCGTCAATCACACCGTCAATCACACCGTCAATCCAGTTACAGAAACTTCAAAGCACTTTTTGTAAGTCGCTCTGGATAAGAGAATCTGCCTAAATGTAAATGTTAAATAGTGCCAAAATTCCTCATATTACTGCAAAAACTCATTGCAGTAAAAATATTTGAATTTTTCTGCATTGCAGTTTGATCTGAATTGAAAAAAAATCATGTGATCGTCAGAAGAGAGGCATAACAGTGCCAAAATTCCTCAAAGCAAAATAATATGTTTAATTACATGAACTGAACAAAAACATTTTTTCTGCATTGCAATTTGATCTGAATTGAAAAAAACAAAAATCCTCACAGCATTTGCCATGATTGAAATTTCTTTTCACTCCAGTTTATTGTGGTTATATATTTCAAATGTAAATGTAATTCAAGCATTTAAAATTCAATGCAAAAACACCAACATTACTAAAGTGCTGTTCAAAAATAGTTTGTTAACACAAAAGTGTTAAAAATATCATCTTCATTATTTTCAGGCTGCTAAAATTCAGGCATTAAAAGTCAGGTCTTCACATCCGGGATCTCCCAGGAAGAGCAATGGATTGCTGATTGCTGCTGTCTGTTCCACAGTCTACTTCTCAGGAACTATTTACAAATTTACAAACTTAAAAATTTAACTACTTAAAAATTTTATGTCATTGAAGAATTGTACTATCCGCACGTTTTCGTTTATTAATAAGTTGTAATTGTTACCTATATTTATAAATAATATCCATTCAACTGTACATGCTGAGTGTAAACAGCATGTTTGTTTTTGCTCCTGTTGATGAAATTAATCCCATTTTATAACTGAAGGTAACTGTATATTACAGAGCTCAGGGGAAAAGAAAAGAAAAGAAAACCATCACTTTCATAGGGTGAATGAGCGCCGGGTTTGCTTTGAATTGCGATTACGGCGAAGGGGGATTTTTTTTAGCTCATGATAAGTTTTATAAGTTTAATTTCGCTTAACTGACAACCCAGCAAGTTATTTAGAAATGCTGCATTCCGATCTGCAAGTAGTTCCTGAGAAGTAAACTGCACAAGGGACAGGATGCACACTTTAAGGTACACTGCGGCGATCAGCAATCCATTGCTCTTCCTGTGATTTCCCGGATGTAAAGACCGAAATTTTTTATCCAACTGGATTTTAATGCCTGATTTTTTTTTCTACATGAATTTTAATTCTTGAATTTTTGCAGCCTGAATCTATGACATTGAAAAATAATCAATATTTTTGAACAGCAATTTAATAATGTCAGTTTTTTTTGCATTGAATTTTAAATGCTTGAATTACATTTTTATTTGAAATATACAGTAACAATAAACTGCAGTGCCAAAAATTTCAAACCTTGTAAATGCTTCATATTTGATATATTGATTGCAGTTCAAACTGTAATGCAGAAAAAAAAAATTTTTGTTCAGTTCATGTAATTAAACATATTATTTTTGCTTTGAGGAATTTTGGCACTGTTATACTTCCATATTATGCCTCCCTTCTGACGATCACATGATAGCATTCACGATGGAGTGACTACTGACATCTTTAGAGAAAACATAATACTACACATCGCTGCCATGACGCCATGATTCAGTTTTAGCAGTTTTGATGAATGAATGAATGAATGAACATTTAAGAGGGTGTACTTTCTTTATCTCTGAAAATGCATTACATAATTGATATTAATCAATACACAAGCAATACATGTACACAATGTATTATTCTGTATATTTGTAAAAAGAAATGATAAAAATAGCTATATAACAAAAATAAATATTTATTATCATGTTGTTAACAAAATTGTTTCTTTTTTTATTATTATTTTAAAGAAAACATTCTTACTATAATATACAGGATAATGAAAATGTTTTAAATATCAACTTGCAGGTGCTTAGATACATTACATATTTATTTATATTTATTACAGATTTGCACAGGATTCTTAGTGTATTAACATACTGTGATATTTGTTTATTGTTTGTTATTTGTTTATGTTGCATGATAAAATACATCGTAATATACCCTCACCAGCCGCCACTTTAAAGGAGCGCTTACAGTATACATCTGTTTGTTTATGCAAATTTTCAATCAACCATTATGTTGCAGCGGGGCACTTCTTAAAATCATAGATCTACATGTCCAGCCCTTCAGTTATTGAAAAATCTGGTCTCAGCTTCTTCGAGCATAGTTTGACTCTTAGGTCCAGATGTGCTTGTTTGAGTACTTTAAAAACTGCTGATCTTTTGGGATTTTCACACACAACAGTGTTTAGAATGGTGTGAAGAATAAGTAAACTCCCAATTCTGTCGGTGTAAATACGCTGTTGAGAAAATTTCGAAAAGCTGTGGCCTGACTGGTTTGTGCTCACAGCCAGGATAAGATAATTAAATAAGCATTCTTTATGATTGTGATGAGAAGAAAAGCATCTTGGAGTGCACAAAACATCTAACTGTGACACTGTAGAACAGGAAATGAGCAGATGGGGGTAAATACCTGTCAGATGAGAACAGGAATCTGAGGTCACAGCGGCCACAGACTGCCTGAAACTGGATTATTGATATTTTTCCAGTCTTCAAGGGTCGAAGCTCAAACCAGTGCGTCTGGAACCAAAAAATATTCCTCAATACTGTAAAAGACACTGAGATCACATTTTCCCATTTTATGAATAGAGCTGCTGCAACGTAATAGACTGAATTACTGCATGAATACTCAGGTGTGCACATGTGCTCTGTTGTGTTTCTGAGGGAGAAACTGAAAATGTGTGTAACACTGGTGAGTAACACCATGAAATGAAATAATTACAGTATAACAGTCTAGGAACAAAAATCTGAAATGACTGAATTTCTACAAAGGTTCAATGATTCCATTTCTTTCTTTTTTTATTTGTTTGTTTGGGAGTTGATGCACAGCAGCTGTGAGAGGTTGGGGTGCTCTTTCTTTCTGCACGTACATGTGTAGGAGGTATGTGGTATGACTCAGGCTCTGATGAAGTGTCCAATTCAGATAAAACAGCATGCTGTAGAGCACTTGTGGTTATAGAGCTGATGTGTGCAAAACGTATTTGCAGAGCAAGTTATTTGTGCATATCTGACCGTATAAAGAGACATTTACAAAAATGTATGTGTTGTAATGTTTTTTAGAGAACCCTGTTTATGAGAACACAAAAGGAGTCTCAAGGAGATATGAGAAGAAAGTTTGATGGCTTCGCTGCTGCATGTCATCAAAAGGAGACTTAAATAAACAAAAGGACACTTTGAAAAAACATAACTATAAATATCATTCCAGATGTGGTCAACTAAGCCAGTGGAACAATGCAAAATAATGCAATCGGATTAATATCTGCTTTTTTGATATTATTGTTTTTTATGTTGATGGTTATGATTTTGTCTTTTTTTCTTCTTGTCTTTTTTGGTGACTGTAAAAAAAGGATGTAAGGATGCAAGTGCAAACTTCTTTAATAAAGGCTGTCATAACAAACGTGAATAAGAATACGTAATGTAACCCAGGCAACTGACTCTACGTGTTAGCAATCAGGTGAACTAGAACAAGTTGATCGTCTCATCGACTATGTTTGACCCAGTGCTGCATTCTGGGAACTGTAGTTTGGATTTTGATGTATCCATGACAACGACTAAGCGATGCACATGGTCATAGCAAAGTTTTTAAAATCAAATATAATGTTTTCTTTTAACATTCTTTCAACATCTGGCCATAGGATATTAATCCTATGTGAATAAAAACATTTAGATAAAAAAAACGTTTCTGAATAGGCTTTTCTGATTTGAAATATAAACCCTGATGGAAATTCTACCATATAAATGTCCCTCAAAAAAAAAAAAAAAAAAAAGATTTAATTTTGACTCCAATGAAAAATGCCACGCCTACCTCCTCATTTATAACCTAACCTACTTAAGAAACACCTTACTGACAAACATTAATACAATGTAGAATGTAGGATATAATATGTGAAAAAAGAATTATACATTTACAATAGGAATTGAACTAATTGAATTGATCTTCAGAAAGTCACCACATTATTTAATCAATTTATTTCATCGCTCTCATACCTTTGGGGTAATAGACACTTCAGTTATGTTGGGTAATATATAAATATATACAGTATATAAATTCAATAACACCACTGAGTTACAAAAAGACCATAAAAGAGAATTATCATAGATTCAGCATTTAGATATATATGTAATATTTGCATTTATATTTAACAATTGTAATGTATTTTAATATGAATTGAAAATATAAAATTCAAATGTCTTATATATTGAATCTAGGTTTATTCTCTTTTATGATCCTGTTGTTACCTAATGGTGGTGTTGAATTTCTTATATAGGAAGAGAGCTGATACACGCTGACTGTCACACTGTTCACATGTTTGCTCGCAGAGACTTTGTGACTTTGAGTTTCATCCACTAGAGGGCACATCAGAGCTACAATATCCTGAGCAAAAGGGTGAGAAGTTACCATGTTTGGCCATTTCATGCAGAGTGATATTACATACTCATTACTCATTACAGGAGCCTGAACTATGACCTGACATCCAACATTATTTCCTAATCTTAAAAAATGCAGAAAGGTAGCGTATAAAACAAACTTTTTGGTAGCTTTTGAGGACAATTCAAGATCACACTCATTCACTTAACCACTCACTCATTCTCTATACCACTCATCCCGTTCAGGGTCATGGGAGTCCTCTCAGGGGACAGGGTGGTGTACAATCCATCGCCAGGCTCACAACTGCATGTCTTTGGACTGTGAGAGGAAACCGGAGTACCCAGAGGAAACCCACCAAGCACGGAGAAAACATGCAAACTCCACAAGGCAGGAAGGCCACAAACCCTGGAGGCCACAGTGCTAATCCAGTTCAAGATCACTAATTCAAAATTAAACAGAATAGAAAACTTAATTTCTAAATACCAGTTTAGAACAGTACATAAGTATGCAATTTGAGACCCAATAGGCCTCATGTAAAAAGCGATAATCAAATACTTCATTAAAATCACTCTTCATCTATACCGCTTTATCGCTTTATTTATATTCAACCTTTTTTTTTTTATTGTGTAAAGCTGCTTTGCGACAATGACAATTTTTAAAAGCGCTATACAAATAAAATTGAATTCAATTGAATTGAATTGTTTACTTAGGGTTGCGGGGGGCCTGGAGCCGATCCCAGGAGACATCGGGACATAAGGTACAACCTGGACAGGGTACCAATCCATCACAGAGCACACAACCATACATTCACTCACACACTCATTCACACACTACAGGCAATTTGGGAATGACAATTAGCCTAATCCGCATCTCTTTGGACTGTGAGAGGAACCCGGACTGGAACGGGGAGAACATGCAAACTCCATGCACACAGAGACGGGAATCGAACCCGGTCTCTAGAGGTGCAATGCGACAGTGCTAACCACCACACCGACATGCCGCCCAATATACAAACAAATTTTCTAAAATTTTTGATCATATCCTATTTTTTTCTTAGTTTGTGCATACTTGTTTATTTCTGGGATTCATTTATCTTAACCTAATTTTTTTGCCAGTGGTCGAGACCAAAATAACAGCCTATTTGTCCGATGCAGAGAAACATAGATTTAAAACTGAGAAACATAATAAATGCAGTATGTAATCAAGTTTAGATTATTCTATGTTTTTAGAGGAATTATAATAATTCTATTATTTAAATCATGTATTCAAGAGATACTCTTGGTCAATTGATCCAGATTCAGACCTTTAAAACCGTTGAATGCTTGCGTGAGTCTTGCTTCTGAATGGCTTTCTGATTGCCCTTAGATGCTTTGACCATCTAGTGCTTACACATTTACACATTTAAGAGACTGCAAGATTGGCACAAGAGCCTACGGTTGGCAGAAATGTAAACAAAGTACTGGATTCCAACCGTCATTAAACAAAGAAGGAGAAAAAGAAGAAAATCTATAGTGGTAGATCAGGGAAGGACGCATTAGACGTTTTAAGGAAGGCTGGTTTGGTAAATCGGCTTTAAATCCAGGAAGATGAAGGAGGATGAGACCCACAGTTGGCGGTGGTATAACCAACCTACTGGATTCCAACCGCTATTAAAAAAACAAAAAGAAGAAGAAAAAGAAGGACAAGGTTATGCCCTCACTTCATGTACTGTACTGTACATACAGTGTGTCCCTCAGCTGACACAGCAACCACAGTACTTTGATTTCACTACTGCTGTAATTCTTTTTCTTCTTCTTCTTCATGCTAACGTTCTCCAGCGACATCTCTCCAATTCTTGTGTTCGATTTGCACACGGCACCACATGCATCTGCCCCTATACTGTACTGTACATACTGGCCTTGACTGCGCCAATTCCATGCTAATTCTATGCTCCGAAACATAAAATCAAGTGGGATTCATCATTCAGATCACCAGGGTAAGAGCAGATCGGGTTAAGAATGTTTGGTGCATCTGGTGTTGACTCCTCTTACTGGATGTTTTCTCTTAACAGAAAATCAAGGTGAAATTTAAGAGAAGGTTGCTGAAGGAGGTGCAATGTTCATTTAGGTGCCAGTGGTGGACACAATCACATGGTCACATGATGCCATTCTGCCCACATTATTGCGTTGGTATTACACCATGCAGAAATGTATTTTAATTTCTGAGGCTTTTTGAGGCTGTGCACATGATGAGGTTATCAGTATACAATTATTAGGCTGTGTTCTGTTTGGACGGTGATACCATCGCCTATACGTAAATTAACTTTTATCTCACCACTTAACTAGTTTTTAAATGTAAATTAATGTTGATGGCCAAATGGCTGGTAGATGTTTTAAAATGTGTTTAAATTATAATTAATCATTTAAACTCTAATCCATGCCTCCTTTTTACTTAGAATTTTTCAGCACCATCTTTACCTTTTAACATTTTCTTTTCCATTTGCTTCTTAATTGACCATTGATCCTTCCATGTGCTCTAAAGCTTCATCTGGTTACGTTTCGTTGGCTGTTAAAGGGGTATAATAATAATTAATTTTACAGTATGTGAATATACACAGTATGTGTTCCGATAAGTCTTGAACCTCAAGATCTCAGCGTTGTCCCTCTGGAGTTAATAATAACTATCCTGCTGCAGCTAATGACTCTTTTGATAGCTGAATAATCTATTGATTACTGAAACAAATAATTAACTGTCACCGTGGAACGTATTTGATTAAAAGCATTTAAATTTAGTTTGAGTTTGTTTTAAACATGTGCTAACTAACAAAGAGGGCATGAAAGATAAATAGTTTATTCATGAAGGCATTTTTATTAACCTTCCTGCTTATTAGACAAAATATACACAAAAATTCCAGTTCCCATAATAATACTGATAAAAGCTTAACCTTGTATAGCATAAGCAATGCAGCAGCAATAAAATATAACAATAACTTAAATATTTATATATATATATATATATATATAATATTTATATAAATGAAAATAAGATTATTGTTCTATGTCTGCCTTCTTCAAGATTTCTCAGCAAGTGAAACAAAATATTGTTCAGACCACCTCAGCCCATCAACTCATCCTTCATAGTGCTGTTTTTTGTTTTCATCACCAGTTTGTGTCTATTTTACTTTATTGCTTGAGACTTATGTGGTTGGAAAAAATATATTTAAAAAAATAAGATGATCGCTGTGCAGAGAGTTTGAGATCTGCAAACTGCCGGACTGTCAGAAACACAGTCCCTGATTGCTTGATAAGTCGACTCAACTCTCAACTCATCTTTACTTGTATAGCATCAACAAGAAGGCCCCAAAGTGCTTCACATAAATAATAAATTAATATACACATATAATAAAATAAACTAATAATATAATAAAATAATATACGTATAATAAATAAATAATTCAAATCACATCACACACATACAGTATCTAATCAAACACGATATATAAAAACAAAATCTCATGTTGGTTTAAACGCCCAGTGAAAACATGAGAGTTTTAAGAGGGGACTAAGATGCCCCGATCTCCCCTGAGCTTGCATTTGCTTTTAGGTACAGTTAGCAAAAGTTTATAAAGACATAATGAGATTATAAATTAGTGGTCAATGGTTAACAAGGGCATCGGTGGCTCAGTGGGTGGTTTGCCTGCCATGTGGAAGGCCGGGGTTCAATTCCAACCCAATGCCAAACTATAAAAGAGGAGGGTTGCGTCAGGAAGGGCATCTGGCATAAAACCTGTCGCCAAGTTGTGCGTGGGTTGGATAGTCTGCTTTGGCACCCCTTAACAGGAGCATTCGAAAGACCAAGTGGTTGGTTAACAACAATCATTTTTTGGACATGGAGAGAATCAAACCCATTACATTCATTTGTCTTATTCAACAACAGCATGGGGTATTCTACTTGCCTGAAAGCAGTGTTTACTTGATGAGGTTAAGCACAGGCTAACTAGCCGACCAACTGAACTAACATACCAAGATGAGAGAGTCACCCTGTTCAGATGCTGGGCAAAATTGCAACAAAATATGATGATGTAACCAACTAATTGCCAATTAAATTTGCCTGCCAACTACTTTTTAATCATTGGTTTTAGCCAACTATGATATTTTATATGTAAGGACAATGCTAACAAACATTTTTCAAACAGGTCAACTTTTAAGTTTTCTTGTTGATTGATTCCTGAGCCAAAACTGAAAAACTGCACTAGACTTTACTCTAGAATTAGAGGTAACCTGTCTTCCAATGCTAACTAGACTTGCCTTGCTAGCTTACTATCTGTGCTATCTCTCAGGCCCCCACAGACTAACTCAGATAGCGACTAACTCATCTGATGCTCACTCCTAGCAGGTGCATCTTTTCTCTTTTCTCTGCACCCCATCATTTGTGACCTTTGGGCCTGTGAATATGTGACGTGCGGCTAAGTTGCTCTGCACGCTATAGGTTCTGCACTGAAATACTTTAATGTGAGCTTTTTTACTTTAAGGTTAACTTTTTTATTATTTTATAATATTTTATTATTTATTTTCTTTCATATTATAAAAAAAATTCCTTTAAAATTTTAACGTTTCATTTAAGCTTTTATAGTTTGCTCTTTTTTGGCTAGTCTTTTTCCAACACAACCACAATTAAGTGGTGCAAGGCGACAGTGTTAACCTCTATCCATGAGCTTCCATTTGAATTGCAAGGGTGCAAGGGTTTATAAGAGCCCACAATTTACACTGCATTGTCAGGAAACACAAAAACAACCATCAATCCCAAGACCTGTTGATATCTGTGATCAAATCATACCGAGGTATACATTAGGACAGTTCTATAAAACATTTTTAAGGCTTTTCATGTCTTGGATTTAGAGAACCTGGTGGACGGACTACCATCTCTGCAGCAACTCCATAAATCAGGTCTTCAAACCTGAGTGGCAAGATGCAGCCACTATTGAGGAAAAAAAAATATGACAGCCTTTTTGGAGTTGTTAAACATGTGGGGAAAGCTCAGCAATCATAATACAGTACTTGGGGGAGAAAACAGGCTAATATAATTCCTACAATGAAACATGGTGGTGGCAGCACGAGGGCTTCTCAAGGGCAGGGAAACGAGACTGGCAACATTTGAGGGATGTAAAATGAAGTTATCGTTCACTTTTTAACAAACCCATAATAGCAATATTTAATATGGCATGAGAATCTATAGACAGTGGCAACTGAATCAGACATCTAAATATCCACCATACTGGTATCAGCAAGAGTGGCCTGTAAACAAATAAAAGTAAATGAGGGAATCAGTATAACATTTACATATTCTAGCTGATTTCGGTGAGATGGGCTTTTTCTATTCAAGGCGTGAAGTACAAATGTACAGAAAAGTAATAATGTAGGAGTAACACCCATCCCACCATGAAACTACAGAGCAGCAAAAATGTCCGATTACTTTTGGTCCCTTGTTATAGAATATGCAAAGTGCTGTAATTCTACATTTGCAGTTTATGCAATTTACATGTATATTCCCACAAATACATTCTGAGAGCCTGAGTTTTGGTCGCATATTCAGTATTTAATTTCAAATCCAATATGCACTGTGGTAAGCAACTAAAATAACTAAAATAAATCATTTTGTCAATGTCCAAATATTTATGGATCTGACTGCAAATGTAGTGTAAAAACAAAAATTATAGATGATTATACTAGCATGTCTGGGTCAGTTTCAATTAAGGTATAAGTGCAGGGTATTAATAGACAAGCAACAAGTCCAATAATTTTATGATAAATGGTGAAATGACATACTGGTAGGCCAACGGTAGGATAAATGATTAATAATGTGGAGCCTGAGAGATCCATAAATGGCCAAATGTTTAGAAATTAGACACGTTATTAATCCACGTGTTTTCCTCTAAACCATGATCGTAGATATGAATTGATGGATGTTTGTAATGGATAAGAATACAGGGAGGAAGGAAGGCAGGAAGGTTGTTAGGATGATTGCAACTTCACTTCCACTTTGTCACGCTTTCGCTGATGAAAATATTGTTTTTATTAGCCCCGTCAGATTGCAATTTACCAAATGGCAAACACACACAGCATGCTTTATTGTGAATTTTTGAGCATGGAGACCGTCAGGTCCGGAAACATTAAGGAGATGCAACCAGGTGCCATAAAGATAGATGGAGACAGCGAACAGGCGCATGAGAGTAGAAATGTAGGGAAAACAGGAAGGTGGGCAGGAGTGGTTGCATAGTAAAACAGCAAGGTGTTCTTCTGCTGCTCCAGGCACTGTCTATTAGAAAATATAGGGCTAAATGATTTTTTGTGCTTGGGCAGTTTGGCAATAGAAGGCATTAACAAAGGACATGATCAGCGCTAAAATGTTTGACATCCTGCACAGCAATCAATAGAAGGCCAGCTTAGTGCATTTGAGCATCATTCCCACCTGGTTCTTAATATCCACCAGCAATACAGCACATTAGATCCATATATGCATTGTCAAACTGAGCTGATACACCCCGCAGTGCAGAACAGATGTCTCAAGGCCTGTTCAGTTGCATGGTTTAATAATGCAAATGGAACCATTAATTATTATGGAAAAGTACAGTGGACCTCTGTCTGTGTTAGAGTAACTAGAACCATCTTAAGCTCGTTGCTGCAGGGTAAACAGTTCCAACTAATGCATAGCCGAGATGTTCCCATAACATTTAAAGTGAGATTATTTTATTTACTATGCCTTTATAAGCACAGTAAAATTACTATATTTATATGCATAGAAATATAACTATATTTAAAATATTTAACCTTTCACAAAATGTCCTTTCAGCTATTTATATATCAGGTATACGTGTGTATAACCTGGTGAAATTTTTAATCTTGCACTTAAGCATTGGTGACTTGCTATGTTACTATCTGCTGTTATGATAAAAAAAATTATAATAAAAAAGGTTTTTGGTCAATATAGGCAGAAAGAAAATGCATAGAGCCTATGCAGGGAGAAAAACAATAGAACCAATTTTAGTAAAACATTTATCATCCACTAAACTGCAGATTTCAAAAACCAGACATCTCACAATCAACCCCCACATTGTTCTCTCTCTCTCTCTCTCTCTCTCTCTCTCTCTCTCAATTCCCTCTGACTCCAGCCAAGAAAGATCAATAAGCTATTGATCAACTCACTCCATTTACATTTTATCCCTGTGACAAAAGACCCAGGGATGCTTAGAACAAAAGAATATGCTTTTGTCAGTCACTTCACAACTACCTGCCATTTCAAAACTAGACCCATACATGCAATCTTTCCTGAAAAGAATCAGTCTTGAACTGTTTTTAATTCCATACACACAGACATGCTAAAATGTTTGCCTCAACGTGTCGCCAGTATTATGAATACTATTGCTGTCCTTCTTTTCAGATTGAAATATCCCCAGTAATAATCATTTCATTCTACGCCTAGCCAGAGGTTAAGAGTAAATCCACTGAAGGAAAGTAAGCATTGTTTTAATAATGCATTATTCAATAATACAAATTAACATTATATTACTTTACATGTCTGTGTACATAGTGACGTTGTGAATGCTAAGGACAAAAAAAGATATGCTGACAAAAAAAGGGATTTTTATTAAATGTTTTTTAGCAACACAAGCTGAGAAAAAAAAAAAGTAGTGTGGGATAAATAAGAAAACGATGGGAGACGTTTCGCAGCCCTATAGCCCCTATAAGCCTCATTGGACTGGCGTTTCAGATGAAAAAAAATATATTTATGTTACTGTAACATTTATTTATATTTATGTTACTGTAATGTTAATAAACGTTTTCAGAAAAATGTCAAAAATCACATTGTAAATTTGATCATGTGTTGTTCAGTATAATACAGGATGAAAGAAAGGACCAACAAGTGGTAGAAAAGTGTGTTTATGGGAAGCTGCTTCTGTAAATGTGCTACTTCTAGTTTAAATAAGGATTGGCAGTGGATAAAAGCCATATTAGGGGAGAAATCAGACAATCCATGCTATGTAGGACAAGAGCTGAGTGCTGGGAGGCGAGTGGGAGGATCAATATCTTGTCGATTCACTCAGCACTGCTTGATGCAGGGTGTGTATGTGTGTGTGTGAGCTCGCTGCTATCAATTGGCTGTTGGGCATCTGTTTGGGTGAGTGAAGACTGAATCGGATTAAGGTTGTAAAATGATCAATTAAAAACACCTCGGTTAATAGCTACGCAATAAAGGACTGATTTATTTGCAGGACAAAACAAATGCTACATTTTAAAAGATCCTGTTTATTTATTTATTTATTTATTTATTTATTTATTTATTATTTTTGAAAGTACACTTACACTTTAAAGCTTTCCGACACACTTCACTCTCAGCATATCTCGCTCTCATTTTTATATGTCTTTCTTTTTCTGTCTTTCTCTCTCCTTTCTGTGGAATTGATCGACTGAGCCTCCTCAATCCATCTTTTCCTCGGTCTCCTAGCAACCAGAGCTTTATCGAGTGTAGTGAAGGTTGATTTCTTTCCCCTTTCTCTCCCGGTGTAACCCTAAGTATTGAAGGCTGGATGTGCATACGTGTGCATGTCCATACACACAGTAGTAGTTTAGGAGTGTCTGGCACCCTGGAAGAACTCCCCTTCAAAGAACTCCCCTCCCTTCGGTCTAAATTTACTCGATAATTGTTTTATTCAAACCTGTGGAACAAGATAAATCATTTATCTGTGCTAGTATATATGTAATACATTCTTATGTAGAAATGATTTTTTTATTTTATCCAAATGTGGTCTGGGGCATTAAGGCCAAACAACTCCATTTTGGTCTCATTTGTCCCAGAAGCTTTATGGTTTGTTCAGATACAGTTTTGTGAACCTCAGCCATTTTCATTTTTTTTTTTTTTTTTTTTTAGACAGAAGAGTTTTTTTCTAATTGTGCTGTCATTGATTTTAACATTTAACACACTCAATGAGGCCTGTGGGGTCTAAGATGTAGCTCTTGTTTTTAATTTTATTTTTTCTTTTGTATTTTTCTGCATAATTTTTCTCACTGTAGAATATTGAACAATAAATAGTTTGTGAACGTGAAAGTCCGTTGCTTATGACTTTTGGCTGCAACTAACCCTCTTAAATCTTGTGGAAACAGTAAGGCGTACATAGTATTACCGGCATGTTTTTTTTTTTTGTTTTGTTTTTTTTTTTGCTTCATTTTTGTTAAGTAAATAATTGCAGAGTGAAAAAGTTGTTGTTCATCTGAGGTGGTATTTGACTAATACTAAGACTTGCTGCAATCAGATGATTTTTATTGTGCTTTAAGACAAAAACACATGAGATTAAAAGAGGAGGTATTAAAATGTGTACATGACTGTGTGTATAAAGTTAAAAGTATATATATAAAAGTGCACTTACAGAATACAAACCAAATGAACTATACCACCACCTTGACTAATTCTAGGCATATGCGTGATGACAGACTCAATATATCACAAAAGATACAAAGTATCAGCATAATAGTCTATAGATACCTTTGAAATATATACCACTGAAAATTTCTTGATTTATTGAGCTCAGGATCTAGTCGGTACAATCACAGAAAACCTTAATGCTGTCACTTCAAAGAAAGTTATCTAAGTCAATAAAGTGCTAGTTAGGCTGTGATCATTTTCCTGCACATTATCAGGTGAAACTATGTGAAATTATGTTGAATGGTATGTAAGGGTAATTTTATTTATTGTAGTAAGCATCAAGAGTATATTGACTCAGAATCAAGACCAAACCAATTCACCTTGGTGGTGTGGAGCCGAGTTTAACACAAAACAGAATAATTCCACAATATGTAAAACGTATCCACAGCAGTATAAACCATTAGCATTTTGTAGCCTTTAATAATTGAGATGCAAAGTTAGATGAGTGCATTTCCATAGATTTTTCCTGCAGCATCTCCCCCACCCCCACCTCAGTCAGGTTTCCAGTGAGGAGACTGTTGTGTCATGTGACTTTCAACTCATCAGACCCTCATCATCTTGTACTTCTGACCAGGGCGCCTTTTTGTACCGGCCTGCTGTGCCCTCCCTAGCAAGATGCCATCCTCTGTGACTGCCCATGATGCCCATGGCTAAATTTGCATATGTGTACACACAGATAAAAAGAAAAAAACTTGTCTAGGGTTTTTCACATAATGATTTTTTTTATCAATTTAAAGAAATTAGAAGCGCAGAAGGTCTAATTTGTCCCAGATAGATAGATAGATAGATAGATAGATAGATAGATAGATAGATAGATAGATAGATAGATATTAAATTATAAACAAACAATTTAAAGACTGGCAAGTTTCTGTGAGAAATGTTCTCTGAATGGTCCATCACAAATAAAACTCCAAGCACACCAAGAACTTATTCCTTTCACTAACCCATTTATTCTGCTCAGGGTCTCAGTAATTTAATTCCAGAGCCTATCCCAGTAACATCTTGCACTGTAGGTCCCCAATCGATTGTAGGACATCATAACCATTTTCACTCATTAGTCCATCTACATTCTCATGTTTTGGGAGGTGATAGGAAGCCAGATGTCCCAGAGGAAATGTAGTTACACTTATAGTTTATGAACCTCCTAATTAAGATCAGAGGTGCACCAGGGGCTATTCTGAAAAAAAAAATGTACAAGGCAAAAATATGTTTTAGTGTATGAAGATGCTCTGTCTCCACCCCACCATACACCCCCCCCCCACTTACCTAGAACTGTTGCACAGCCTCTGTTGCAGTGATATTCTAATGCAACATATATGCACATAACTACAAAATGTAAATAGAGAGGCTACTGTGTTAGCAAAATCACACACACACACACACACACACACACACACACACACACACACACACACACACACACACACACACACACACTTATTCTGCTAACACACTCAAACGCACACTCGCACGTATGTACACACACACACACACACACACACACACACACACACACACACACAAACATGTGTTTATTTATTTATTTATTTATTTATTTATTGACACGGTTTTAAAACATTCTACGTTCTGGATAGTCTAATATGCAAACTTTCAAAAGCACAACAACAACAACAACAACAACAACAGCAACGGCTATAATAATAATAATAATAATAATAATAATAATAATAATAATAATTGCCTCACAAAATAATTATTAATCGAATATTACCTTGAACACTTTCTTCAGGTTTTCCACTAAATATAATCTTAATCAATCGCAACACAATACGTTTTTAAATAGAATCATAAAATAAATCTGTCATTCTACTAAATCCTGAGATTGCAATGCGCAAATAAATTATCTCCACAAATCTCTCCAAGATTTATTGTCCTAATCTATTTAATTCTGTCAAAACACGCTATAGAGAACGCTTCACTATCCTATCGATTTTTATTGCGCTGGTTTAGCCGACTTTTAACCTGTCATTCGAGAAAAATCTGACTGCCTCAAGATTATATAATTACACCTATATGAACCTATATATAACCTACACAATAAAAATAAACAGGTATAGATGAATGTTTCTTTTGTCATTCGATATAGCTGTAACCATTCAGATTTTTTTAATATAATTTGTGCGACCGAAATCTTGTACGTCCCCTGGTGCCATCAGAACTATCAGCATGTCTATATATCGACCAGGCCGGGATGGACGTTACTTCTTATAAAAAAAACAATGTCAAATAAACAGGTCAATAAATTATCCGAATTATTAAACATGCCGCCATTTATTTATTTGTTTGTTTGTTTGTTTGTTTGTTTGTTTATTCATCCGTCTGTTATTTGATGTGTTTGCTTGCTTGTTTGTGAACGCTGGAATTACAACTGCACAAGGGTGAATAATTAAAGGAAAAACTCGTACAATATGGCACGCAGTGAAATGCTTATACGACCTGAAAAAAAAGCAAACGTGAAATAGAATAAGAAGGTAAGAAAAAGGCTAATTATACTTTAAATAAATGTAAAATATACAATATAGAATATACAGTTATAATACAATAAAATCAAATATTAAATAGAAGTACAGTGCATAATGTATAATGTGTAAATAGAATAGAATGTCTAAATTATATGGAATGTGCAAAATAAAAAGGGTATTAGAGGAAAAGATATGGTATGTTTTAAAATTTCGTACGGAATCAATAAATTATCTATCTATCTATCTATCTATCTATCTATCTATCTATCTATCTATCTATCTATCTATATATTTATCTATCTATCTGTACAGACAGCGGCAGTATAAGTGAAACCTGCAGTGTGAAATGAGATGATGTGTGCCACAGTAGCAGTGATTATTGTCCATGTTGTACAGTGCAAAGTTAGTCCTCATTTTTGTGTAATTTGAACTGCTTAAAGTGTACAGCTTCTACACCTCCTAAATATACTGCTAAAATAATAATAATAATAATAATAATAATAATAATAATAATAATAATAATAATAATAACAACAACGGAACGAGGTACATTTAAGTCAAATTAGACTTTTTGTTTTCTGTTTTGTTATTATTTTTAGCAGTATATTTAATCAGGTGGTCTTCCGATATTATGGTGATCAATTTTGTCGGTCTGAAACTACCCGTGCCGTTAAGTCGGGTACAAGATCAGGTGCTGAGGATGACAAATGATGGGAGCAACTGTCGCAGTAGAAAATAAATCCAATCAGGATAGAAATGTTTAATTAATCACTTTAAGCTATTTACATTGATTTGCCCCCAACATCGAGAGATTAACACCACGAGACGTGAAATCCAACATATGCATGGCTTTAGTAATAAATGTTTTTGCTTTTGCTACAGTTTGTTAGCCTTTAGGTGTCAAGACCCTACACTGGGTTATAGGTCAGTTCTGGAACCAAGCAGTCGGGTCGATAGTCAAACAATCAATTCACAGTTCAGAGGTAAAATCCGTATAGAGATAAGCGACTCAAACCGAATAATTTAAAAGTACTGTAGACAGCAGGGGGGGAAAGTATATGTAAAGTTCATTTTAATACGCAAATCTTAGTAAAGTTTAAGTTTATTTTTTTAAGTATTTTTAATTGAATGAGTACTAACTTCTCTACATATTATGACTAATATAGTACTATAACTACTATAAGTGTACTATAGTACTACTATACTACACTTAGTATACGATATACTATATATCGAATAGACGTAGACGTGACAATTTGCTTAAAAAATACGTTTGGTTTAAAGGCATTAAGCAACCTGCAGCGTCAATATTAAAAGCAATTGTTGCAATTTATTAGCAATTGCTTAGCTTTGGCAGGCAAAAAACATGAAAGACAAATTGTATATTGTTAACAGGATGGATGTTATTTGAATGTTGGTTGATGATCTGCAGTCGCATTTTTCACCATTTATTTTTAAATACTTAAATATAGACTTATTATTATTATTATTATTATTATTATTATTATTATTATTATTATTATTACAGCACAATATTTATGTTTTTTATTTTGTTATTATTATCTCGATTAAAGTTAGCTATTACAATAAAATTTATTGCAAGTTGGTTGATAAATATTTAATAATTAAAATATGTTAATATTTAAATTTACAAAATATACACTTACTTTATTCATGCTTTAGTTACCTCAAAAACCTTTTCTAATTTGCTTTTAAATAACTTTAGTAACTAAATTTAATTTTCCAATAAGCATTTATTTTTTCAAAACAAGTAAAAATTGGACTACAGAATCTAGACACGATATCATTAAACTACATTTAATTATCTTACAGCACAATAGGATTCATTTATTTATTTATTTATTTATTTATTTATTTATTTGTAAGAAGAGGCGGGTAAATCCATGTAGGGTGAATATCCCGATCTTAGTGAATAACGAACAGCTTAAAGAATGTACGTTATGTAAGAATTGGTTTTGTGAGTGTTTTCTTAAACACCCACAAATGAGACTTAACGAGTCTAGAGACACAAAAATAAAACAACTAATTCACAGTCTGAAGGCAAAGTTAACAGATAAACCACTGATTTAAGCAGCTGAAATAGACGCAGATAGTCCACGTTTATACCTAATATCTTAAGCAATATACAAAGAAAGTGTCAAATGTTACTTTGTATCCACTAAATAAATACTGGGTTCCTACTTTAAACAGAAGATAACCGGCTTTCTGTTAGACTGCACAAGGTTATTTGAATCCAGTTTTTTCCCGCAGTTTCTTAGGAATCTTAGTTTTTCCTATTTTCGGTGCTCTCATAAAGCTTTAAGGGAAACGAAAGAGCTATGGACGGAGAAACAAAATATGGGAATAAAAAAAGGAAAAAGAAAAATCACTAAAAGCCACTTGTTAGTTGGACAAAATAAAAGGAGTACTTTTAAACAAAGTGGTCTGAAATGTCTCTAAAACATCAGACCTGAACAATTGATCCTTCACATTGCCACTGTCATGGGGATATTTCAGAGGTAGGGATGTCCAGTCTGTATTTATTTATGTATAGAGATTAGATATACACTGATCAGCTATAACTTTCAAAGCACTGACAGGTGAAGAGAATAATGCTGATTATCTCTGGACACCTGTCAATGAGTGGGATGTATAAGGCAGCAAGCAAACAGTAGCTTGGACGAAGGAATTGTAAGGCTCTGAGTGACTCTGACATGGGCCAATTTGTGTGCTCCATGACTGGGTCAGAACATCTACAAAGCAACAGGTTAGTATACCTACTACTCCGAAGACATGAGTCATGGGGCACAAAGCTCCATGATATGCATGTTGGAAGTGAAAGCAAACCTACAGAAGAGCTACTGTAGCAAAAATAGCTGAAAACTTTAATGCTGATTATGATAGGAAAGTCTCAGAACATTTCCTATCATTTGGGGCTGCATATACTGTAGCTGCAGATTGCTCAGAGTGTCCATGCTGGCCCTTGTCCACTGACAAAATCGCCTACAGTGGGCATGTAAGTATCAAAACAGGATAATGGAATAATGGAAGAAGGTGATCTGGTCGGCTGAATCACATTTTCTTTTCCTGGCTGGTTGCATGTGCATCCACTTACCTGGGGAAGAGATGGCATGAGGATGCCCTATGGGAATAAGGAAAGCCACAAATGCAGTGTGCTGTGCTGGAACCCTTGGGTAATGGTGAAACTTACTTTGACAGCTACTCCCTACCTAAATGTTGTTGCAGACCAAGTACAGCCCTTCATGGCAACAATATTCCATAATGAAAGTGATCTCTTTCCGCAGCATAATGTGATTTGTCACACTGCAAAACTTGTTCAGGAAAGGGTTGAGAAGGATAACAAAGCTCTTAAGGCATTGAAATTCCCAAGATCTCAATTCAGTCAAAAATCAGCTGGAAGTGCTGGACAAAGAAGTCTGATCCCTGGAGGTCCCACCTCACAACATAAAAAGATCTGATGCTTACATATTGGTGTCCATGCTTTGTCAGAGCTGTTTTATGGCACAAATTATTATGGTACATTATTAGGCTGGGGTTTTTAATGTTATGGCTGATTGGACTATAAACTGCACTGTATTATTTTACCACTGATTTTGGTAACAATGGCAACAACAACAGGACCATTACGGTGAAAAAAGCAATAATGGATTGGCCTATATTTTATTGAAGATTGACATGTGACATTGATTAGTGTGTGTCACAAACCACTGGCTCCAACAATGACAAACATGTTTAGAGTAGGTATCTGTCATGAAATGTACAGGACGTGTTTCCCTTTACTGGGATCCCCCCCCTTAGGGCTCACAACATATCATTTAAACATCTACACAGACAATTCCGCAATGTTAAATTAACACTTAGGGCTGCAGGCTGAAACTGCAAACAGAAAAAGGAAAAATACCCAGCACAGAGGGATAATCATAAATAAAAGTGCACTGAATGAATGAGGTGCTTACCAATTTTGTTTTCTCCCTTGTACCTGTAATTGGAGCATTGTTAAAGCAGGGAACCCGTTCTCATTTGGGTGATAACTGCAAGAATTGTTGTGCAGTCATACTGTGTGTTAGGCAGTTGGAAGTTAATATAACAGATGATGTCTTTAAATTAATTTGGAGTCCAGTTTGTTATTAGAGGCTTAGCCAGACTGTAAGAAATTAACGAAAGAAAGAAAAAAGAAAGTGGATGGGTTCCCTGTTGAGTCTGGCTCCTCTCAAGGTTTCTTCCTATTACCATCTCAGGTAGTTTTTCCTTGCCACTGTCGCTGTCGTCCTTGGCTTGCTCATCAGGGGCAGTCTTATCATTTAGATTCATACACGGTCACATCTCATACAAACTTAAATAATTATTTTGAATGTGTAAAGCTGCTTTACTAATATGTCAATTGTTAAAGTGCTATACAAATAAAATTGAATTTAATTGAATTGAATTGAACTATTGAGGGACTAGGCGGCACGGTAGTGTTGTGGTTACTACTGTCGCCTTGCACCTCCAGGGTCCGGGTTCGATTCGCGGCCAGGCTCGATTCCCATCGCTGTGTGCATGGAGTTTGCATGTTCTCCCCGTGCTTGGTGGGTTTCCTCCGGGTACTCCGGTTTCCTTCCACATTCCAAAGACATGTAGGTTAGGTTAATTGGCATTCCCCAATTGCCCATGGTGTATGAATGAGCGTGTGAGAGTGTGTGTATGTCTGTGTGCCCTGTGATGGATTGGCACCCTGTCCAGTGTGTATCCTGGCTCGTGCCCTAAGTCTCCTGGGATAGGCTCCAGGCTCCCCGCGACCCTGAATACAAGATTAAGCGGTAATGATGATGAGTGATTGAGTGAATGTATTGAGGGACTGCAGTCACAAGTCCTCAAAGAACAGCTGTCTGCATCACCCGAGGGATGGACCGTCTACATGGTTAAGGGGAACGATTTCCAAACACCAAACGCATCCCAAAATGGTACATAATGAAAATTTTGTTTCAGTTGGTTTGAGAACATTTTACTTTCACTTCACTGCTTTTAACTGGTCCCATCATGCTCTATGGAAAACACTGGGCGAGATAATGTCAAGAAGAAGGAAGAGGAGAAGGACGATGAGTCCACCTACAAGAGGATGTGATGGTGGCACAGTGGCTAAGGGGTTAGCACTGTTGCCTCTCCCCTTCAGGATATGAGATTTTATTTTCACCTCCAATCTGTGTGCAAGGAATTTGCATGTTATCCATGTCCTTAGTGGGTTTCCTCCATGTACTCTGCTTTCCCTCAACGTCCAAAGCATTCAAAAAAGGCTGATTGGTATATCACCACACTACAGGGTGTGGGTGCTTGGTTGTCAAAGGCTGTAGTTCTCAATAACATAAACTACTCACAGCAACAGTCATGGCTCATTGTGGCCAACCGTACTGTATCTTAGTGATGTACAGTAGTTGTGGATGGATTGATAGAAGATGAAAAAGTCAACATGACTGGATAGCTAATATTTACTGGTAAACGGAGTCTTGAGTGCTAATATATATATTTTTTTGTACACTTAATTTAATACTTTACACATTAGCACATTAATTGAAGTATATTTTAGGATGATATACATACACTGAATTTATCTAGGTAAGTGAGGAGCATAACATTTCTTCTGTGCTCAGCTCTTTCACGCTTCCCAAAATATTAAGCTATGTAATGTATACAATTTATTACCTGGTTAAAAACAAACCATTAAGAAGGAAATCAACAGTGATCATGCCATTTGTATTATATTTTATATATGAATGATGTTACAAAATTCAAAAAGGGATTTTTTTTCATTCTATAAATTTGACTAATACTGTAGATTACTGTCTAACAATAAAATGTAGCAAATATGTTTTCACATGTAATTTCAACCATTGGAAAAGAACTTACTTCATCTTATCTACTAGGAAATTGGCAAACCTTTTGTTGGGAAAAGCTGTGGAAATCCATTAATAATTAACCATTTAGATATTTCTTTATCAGGGTAAACCAAAGCCTCAAGAAATCCCAACAACCCTGTCCTCTCACCGTCTGTAGGTCTGTGCGTCCTTAAAGTGCGTGCACAGGGACAAAACAGTTCAGGATTCTGGTTGGGTAGCTCATAACCTCTAAGATGGCTCGACACCAAGCCAATGGTAGTGGAGGCATCAGAGACTTGGTGTTATCTCAATGCTCACACAGATAGTCGGCGCACATTCTGACTTCCAGAACCACGAGGCAAATTACCAGAGTGTAGTGCTGGGAAAAAAAAGTGACGGGGAAAAAAACCATGCTGAAGTAAGTGGAGTAGAAGCTCGAGTGCAATGCAATTGTTCGGCACTGGGCTCTGAGCTCGTTTCGGAGTGTTTATCTGCACTGTGTGTGCGTGTGTGTGTGTGTGTGTGTGAGAGAGAGAGAGAGAGAGAGAGAGAGAGGTGGGCATCTTTTAAATCATGGAACTTAGGATGGAGAACATCGGGAATCTACACACGCTTTCACGTTCTCATCAAACAGATGATCTGATGAACTCATCTCACACGCACCGGAACCTGGTTCACTGCCGATCATCCAGCATGGTGTCCAGCATGGCCTCGATCCTGGACGGGGCTGGGGAATATCGCAGCGAGCACTCGCTGTCCGCTCCTATGACTATGTCCTGCGATTCTGGCATGGGCATCAACGGCACGTACACGACGCTCTCACCGCTACAGCACCTGCCTGCGATCTCCGAAAAATTCGCGCATCACCATCACGCGCACCCGCACCACGCGCATCATCCCCATCCCCATCACCCCGCGCACCAGCGCCTGGCCGCCGGGAACGTCAGCGGCAGCTTCACGCTAATGCGCGAAGACCGTGGCTTGGCCTCCATGGGCAACCTGTACGCGCATTATCCCAAAGATATTACCTGCATGGCGCAGCCGCTGCCCAGCGGCTTGGGGACTCTGCACAACGCGCAGCAGCCTCTCGGCGCATACGGTCCCGGAGCTCACCTCCCCAGCGACAAGATGATCTCGTCAGGAGGCTTCGAGACTCACACGGCGATGCTCGGTCGGAGCGATTTCGGGGGCCACGGTAGCGGAGTCATGTCCAACCTAAATGGCCTGCACCACCCAGGTCACTCGCAGTTGCATGCCAGTGGATGTGTGTTGTCGGAACGCGACAGCGGCACCGAAGCAGGAGGATCCAGCCAAGCAGAGGAGATCAATACCAAAGAGGTGGCACAGAGAATAACAGCCGAACTGAAAAGGTACAGTATTCCGCAGGCTATCTTCGCTCAGCGGATACTGTCTCGGTCACAGGGCACACTGTCTGACCTCCTGCGCAATCCTAAACCGTGGAGTAAACTAAAATCAGGACGGGAGACCTTCAGGAGGATGTGGAAGTGGCTGCAGGAGCCCGAGTTCCAGCGCATGTCGGCCCTTAGACTCGCAGGTGTGTATAAGTGTAGTGAAATATATAATATACATAAACATGTTAAAATTAAGGATGTATGTAGAACAAATGGCAAACAATTATCAAAAGTCATATGTTTATTTTCCTCTTATTAAACAGAATTTATTTTAGAAAAATGGACGTAATATTAATATCCTCTTGAGACCCGAATGTATATGATAATAATTTTTTTTCATATCTCAACTTCTTCTTGGTTGAAGACACTGATTAAATATATAGTTATCAGCTATGAATTAAGAAAAACAGTCAGTAAAAATGGCTGTTTACAACAGTCTCACGTGGATATGTAAATGCTACACGAGGCCAAAATAGTTTTTTTTTCAGTGTGCTCGTAGACAACATCGCAAAAGAAAAATATTGGTCTTGTAATGGAGTAAATTAAATCTTACACACAGCTTACATGAAAGAAATGTATCGCAAAATCTTTTGCTTGCTGCGTTCTTTTACTACCATATTGCAATATTGGGAAAATGACACTGTAAACATTCACTCCTTAAAATGAATTCGGAATTACGATATTTCTTTTTACCGCATTAAAAGGGTGTCTAAAAGCGTGGAAAACGTACCTCTAACGTGTTCCACCTTCCCTTCGCCTATCTTCTTTCTCCAGAAGGATTAATTAACCAGGGAATGCTGGCATGTTTTATTTCTGTCCAGTGATCAGTGAAAAGCCATTGATTGTTCGCTTGCGCATTTAAAGCAGTACGTGTTAAAATAACCTGTAAATAAACTTTATAATTGAAGTGGCCCGCTGTTAAAGCTAATTGTTCGTCGAGATGTTTTACACTCTATTAAAGTAATGAAGTTGTTAATGTAAGCTGAGCTTCTGGGGCCACTGAAACTATAGTAAAGATTCGGGTTGTACAACACTAATGCATGCAGAATTGCATCTTTGTATTTCACCACAATTGTGAGCACAAGCATTTTAAACTTGTGTTGAAAATTGTGTACTTTTTCTATAATATAGATCTAAGCGCACGTGGTCTTACTGCTCTTTAGGCCTTTTTTTTTTTAGGTTTTATGTCTTGATATATTTAATCGTTATTCCATCAAAATACATTTATTCAATCGTAATACAGGCCCAATGTGCAACATATAATCAGAAATTACAAATCCCATACAGTGTCATTTTATTTAATTAAAAACTAAATTGAGCCAACTTATGAAAAAAAAAACTAATGTGACTTGCATAAGCACAAATACAGTGGCCGCCTTGTGGCTGAACAAATGAGGCTGGTAGACTTTTATTTACTCATTATAATATGTGCCTGCGTGCAGGTACTGTGTGGCACTAGGGGACTAAGTCTGGCATCAATCAATGCATTTAAATGAGATTCCTATTCCAGATTCATAGTCACAAAAATCAATGCATTTGTTTTGCTTCGTTAATATAAAAGCGTGCAAGTTCAGTTGTCGGTGCTTTAGATGCCATTGTTCTTTTTTTATTAGAATTTTACATTCCTTATAGCTATTACACACGTTTTAGTTATTGATATACTCAAAGTAGCGTGTAAGAGGTGAAGACGAATTTCATTTGCTGTGGCATTCGACTAAACAAATTAATTTATCAAATAAAAAAAGATGACATGATCAAAACAGACATTTAAGAATTCTATTATATATGAAAAACAATTCGAATCAGCAGAATTCTACGTCTAATCTCGGTGTATTTGGTCAGATCAATACAACAATCGATGAAGATAGCCAGGCTATCTATCAATTATTCCAGTTCAGCAGTCTCCCCCATCAATGCAGACCTTTTTAAATAAGAAAGAGCCAAATGGATTGTGTTGTGAGACTTCTAAACTAATTACAAAAAATTAAAAATAAGGGAAAAAAATGAAATACTTTGTCTTTATAATTTACCAAACAGGAAACTGAAAGGGGGCAGATTGAGGAAAATTCACATGTGGTTCAAGATTAAACCCAAATAAAAATAACATAGAATACAGTCTATTTACGCAAAGTAAGATATCATAACCTACCAATCTGATTCATTTAAGATATGGAATCCAGATAATTTTTCGGGAAGAATTTTTAAATACCTTATTTAAAATAGTCAATATTTGTGTTAATAATTGATAAGGTCTTGATGTTGTGAAATATGATAATGGTGTATTGAAAATGCAGGTATGGTGGCTGACACTCTGACTATAAAATATACAGTACAATATATGTAAAACACAGGACAGTCGCATTGACTGATAATAAAATAATTATTGGGAAAAAATACATGGAACCTTCTAGACGCATTTTCTCCATTTTTCTTTTTGTTTGTTTAGTTTTGTGTGTTAACGAGATGTACAACATATAGAATTATTTTATTACACAACTAAACTAATTTGAAAATGATGCTTTACATCATTCGTGCCATATAGAACTGAATTATACTCAACACGACCTCAGGAGCCCGAATGCTCGGCTCCCACTCGGGTTTAGCTTAGTGGTGGGACGTCAACACAAGCGCGAGCCACGTGAATATGGCTGTGGAAAACACGTCCCCAGGGTCCAGCAGTGTTGCCTCTGCAACGCGTAAAACACTGTGCATTGTGGTGTTGATGTGATCAATTCCTGCGCGCCATGCGGGTTTCTCTCGCCACGCCGATCGATAGGAAACAGCGACCTTTAAACACGATTGTAAAGAGGTCAACCGGCTGGAAGCAAAGGCTTAGATTGCATTTCAGAAAATTGCATCTGCATTTTTTTTTAACTTACCAAAGCCGAATTTAAGACTAATGACCCGGTCTTAAGTAACGACTTACAAGCATCGGTTTAACTGCATTTTTATTTGAGCTATTTTATATTCTGTACAAATTAAAGTTCATTAGTGTTGATTAACGAGAAATGGCGCCATATCTCAAAGAAACAGAGGGCTTTTGGGTAATCTTTGCATTGATTGATGTGTTGTACCATGCTAAGAAAATAAAAGAAATAAAAATAAGCATCGACAATAAACAGAAAAGATTTTTAAAAACAAGATAAACTAAACGATAAACAAAATACTTCCATTTTTTTCTTTTGTTATTACAATAAGAATTGGTCATACAAGTACAAAAACATTAATAAGGCTTTTAATGTAAATCAGTAAATGTTGGCAGAAT
The DNA here is from genome assembly GCA_011419295.1 of Clarias macrocephalus. Lineage (NCBI taxonomy): Eukaryota > Metazoa > Chordata > Actinopteri > Siluriformes > Clariidae > Clarias > Clarias macrocephalus. The sequence goes on from JAAGKR010003706.1 coordinate 60,269, forward strand.
TCAATCATATTTGCCTAACAATCAAAATCTTCCTTTATATACAGTATATCAATTTCCGCCTTTTCATGATCTCCCTGGGCTTGGTGGGTTCCCTCCAAGGACTCTGGTTTCCTCCCACAGTCCAAAGACATGTAGATTATGATAGAATGTAGAAATTGTGTGACAGTGTGTGCATGTGCGTGTGACTGGAGTGCTTACCACAGTCATAAAAATAAGAATAAATACAATGGTCACCTTTGACCTCCACAGTCCCTGGACAACAGACGTCCCTAGAATATTATAAAGTAAAGAATATTATAAAGTTACAAAACACAGCAAACACAGCAAAACAGTGCGGGTGCGCGTGATGGCTTAGTGTTAGCACAGTCACCTACAACCTCCCGGTCTGGGGTTTAAATCTCACACACACACACACACACACACACACACACACACACACACACACACACACACACACACACACACACACACACACACAGCATATAATTGGGTGTTTGAGTGTGTGCTTGTGCCATCTATAACCTGGCATGTGCCCTAAGTTCATTGGGGTAGGATAAAAAAAATAGCAGTAGTGTTGCATTAAAAAAAATGAAACAATCTGATGATACTTTTATTAAATGCTTACACAAATAGTTGATTTTAAATATATATATATAGGATATACTGTATATAAAGGTATTTTGTCACAATATATCAACAAATTCTGACCAAAGCTAGTTCATGAAGAGAGTTGCATCATATCCCAGCAAATTCATCATAATCATCGGTTGCTAGTTTTGCCTGGGGAAAGATACTTTGCTCTCTTTATGCCTAATGTGTGCTAGATTTTTTTTTCAGGCCAGCACTATTAGACACCTCCTGACATCTTCTATTTGGAAAGTTTGTAGTTCTTAAAGATTTAGAACAAGGCAATTAAAGGCACATGTACCTAACACTGATCTGCAGGAACGGGATACCTGTAAAATTGTCCAAATAGCCCAAAGACAACCTCTAAATTGAAATTGAATTTCAGACATGACCACTGAAAATGAAGTGTGCGTTTTTTCACTGTAATGGAGTTCATGTCTCAAATTATAAGCATGACTCTATCCCAGTATAGATGTGCAGGTCAACACTATTCAATCTTGAATGTATGTGACTTATAGATGTATTTCTGTACATTTTGTAGTTTTTATTTTATACAAATAAAATTATTATTATACTAGTTATTTGGGCAAAGGTCAATACATAGGGTGTTCACATTGCACACTAAATAACAATAATTCCTTCTTCTTATTTTTTATATCTTGGTCCATCCATGTGCCATTGGGCACATCATGTGACAGATGCTCCCCATCTTGGAGTTACAAGTTGTGAATACCAATTATCCTAACCTGCATGTCTTTGGACTGTGGGAGGAAACCAAGGGAAGAAACATGCAAATAGACCAAAGGCGGGAATATTGCCCCGACTGTGGAAGTACAGTGCTAACCACTATGTCACTGTGCTGCTATTCCCATTATATTGACAATTTGTTTTGTCTATATATTGGAGCAGCTTTTTAGCAGAGGTGCTCATAATTTGTGCTCATAATATTGAAAATAACTAATATTTGTTTTAACTATAATATAAATTGCTCAAATGTTGTATTTAAATAGCTCATATTTAATAATAATATGCAAATTACTATTCCATTCTAGGCAAAATAAAACATGTGTCATTGAGCAATTAAAATAAAGGGCGCGTGTGCATCACTAGTACAGTAATGTGTAAAACATTGCTCTGAGAAAACATTTGAAGCCAAAATAATTCAGAGCATTGACAATCAGCTTTATACTGCCACCTGCTGGACAATAAGGATTGTTAAACTTGTGCAGGTGTCAACTGATTTTTTGTCAAACTGACATTTGTGTTCAGCACAAACAGTACATATATATATATATATATATTTTTTTTTTTTTTGTTAAGTATTATGTCAATTGTGTAATCAACAATAATGTTTGTGCATGTTTATGTGAAGGGAAATAGTGCACGCACACACACGCACACACACACACACACGCACACACCACAACAACAACAATAACATTTAGTGAAAATCTGCTGAGACTTGCCGCTCTTTGGGCAAGATGACCAGGTTGAACAACTTATCATTTTCACATTTTATAACATATTCATGCATAGTTATGCTATTAGTTGGCAATAACATTACAATATTCTATGACTTCAGCCACCAAAACAACTTCATCGAGGAGCTTCCTGTACAAAATTGTGGGAATCTTGCCCCACTGTCCATTACATTTTGTTAATACTTTCCGATTGCAAACATAGCTCGCTCATGCATTAAAAAAAAAAAAAAAAAAAAAAAGAACATCTTGATTTCTCTGCCATCTTACCAGTGTAATTTTAACAGACTCGAAAAACTCTCAGAATTTTTGCTTAGTTCAGCAAACAGTCTCAATGGTGGAATCTGAGTGATGACTCAGCAGATGATCAGGTTAGCCTGTTTGTCTGCTTCTCTGCCCTGCTCTGTATAGTCACTGATTAACTAGGCCTGTTCTGAGACTCTCTGTTATGCTGCAAGAAATTAAACCTTCACTGATGGAACCTTCACAGCACTTTTGTAAGTCGCTCCGGGTAAGAGCATCTGCCAAACGCCTAATGGGAAACCTACATTGTTTTTGGAGCAACACTAGGACTTTCAGCAGTTTAGCTACTGTAACCAGATATAAGCTTTATCCCCCAGTTTAGGTTGGAATGGGGCCAAAGCAAACTACAGGATCAGACGTACCTCTACAATATTACTCTTAAGTACTTCTGATGAAGGCATATATCGTAAACTTCCTTTGAAAACTTACATTAGATTGCATGTCATACTGTACATATCTGGTTTGCACCTAATTAAAGCAAAACCAAACTAAACTAACTAAACTGAAACTAAAGCGCAGTGCGCTAGAGCAACTTCATGGTGCTCTAGATATTTTGGGTCATTGACAGACCCTTGCTTCTGATTTTATCTTCATTTTCTTACTTTTTCCTGTTCTTTCTGCAGCGTGTAAGCGAAAAGAGCAAGATCAGCTAAAGGAACGCAACACACTCCCTAAAAAGCAGCGCCTTGTGTTTACTGACCTGCAGCGACGCACACTTATTGCCATCTTCAAGGAAAATAGGAGGCCAAGCAAAGAAATGCAGCTGACCATTGCACATCAGCTTGGCCTTGAGCTTACCACAGTGAGCAACTTCTTCATGAATGCCCGGCGTCGGTGCATTAACCATTTGCATGACGAGCACCAGCAACTCCATGAAAGCAGCCCTGGGCAGTCTGTCACATCCGCTACCAATTTCTCCAAAGCCTGAGGAGAACCGTTTCATCCCAGGTTGCCCCAGATGTGCATATTCCTTATTCTACATAATGTGCCATGCAATCCCACTTGCTGCCAACAATCAGCATCACTTCTCATCAATGCAATCTTTAAGCAGGACAAAAGGCAAGCTTGAAGCCACCTCGCATTTTCAAAAGAGGCATTCGTAGCCTCTTCACAACAACACTAGTAACAAGTAACACAATGGTGTGTACACAAACAGACCAAAGTTAAACAGGGTAGGAATATGGACAGCAGCGATTGGCTTAATGGTCAGATGACTCTCCACTGATCTTCCCTCACATCCTACGGCAATTAAGTAATGGATATTTTAAAGTACCTCTCAGTTCACACGCTATACTAATGAAAGTGAGGAAATGAAGTATACAGTATGTCTTTTCTAAAATACACTAAAGAATGAAGCATACCCTTCCCAGCAATGAAACTGCGGACATGTTATTTCAATTTATTTTGCACGCATGGATCTGGCAGCACAGTCGGGGGACTTAAAACCCCTCTGGTCAACAGCCAAAATAACTACAAACATGCCTGTGTAGTGCAGGAATGCCCAGTCTCTGTACTTACATTTGGTACATGACAAACAAAAATATCCAGAATCAAAAGGATTACACTGCCACCTGCTGATCATAACAGCACATTGCTGTCAAGTCAGTGAGTTACTACTGACATTCTAGGAAAGAAATAAAGCATAATGTATGCTTGCCATCAGCTGCCCTGGTTTGTAGCTGTTGTTTGATAGGGGAAGCTGGCTGATGGGTGGAAAGTATCAAATAACCAATTTTGCAGAGAAAAAACAACAGTACAATAAAGTAGGGTGACTGAAAAAACGTAAATGTCAGAAACGATAAAAAAATCTTAGAGACAAATCAAACCTCTGGTTAAGTTTTCTATAAAATAGAATGAGAGGTAAAATACAACATCAAATCTGAGAATAATATTTGCCTTAATGTTATTATGAAGCTCCTTGTTATGTCTGATTATTATTATTATTATTATTATTATTATTATTATTATTATTATTATACTCCTCTGATCTGTGATTAAATGCCAAAAGAAAGCAAAAACAAGCAAAAAAAAATAATGAACAACAAAAAAATTTGTGCCATTTAATGCATCATCTTCTTCTTTTGGGTGCCACAACAGACCATTTGTCTTCATCTTCATCTAACTCTGTCTATCACATTTTCCATCATCACTCCAACCTCCTGCATGTCCTTCCTCATCACATCCATAAGCCTCCTCTTGGACCTTCCTCTTCTCCTCCTGCCTGGCAGCTCCATCTCTAACATCCTCCTCCTCATACCGCCCTCATCCCTCCTCTGCACACCTCCAAACCTTAATCTTAATCTGACTTCTCTGATCGTCCTACTTGCACTGTCCCTCTAATGTACTCATTCCTAATCCTGTCCATTCTTGTCCCTCCCAAAGCAAATCACAGCATTTTGAGCTCTGCCACTTCCAGCTCTGCTTCCTGTCTGTTTGTTAGCTGAGCTGTAACGTCTCCAAACCGTACAACACTGTCCTGTAAAGTCTCCCTTTCACAGGTAAGAGACTTTGTTTACAGCAAGAACCCCTAAAGAAAAAGACGTAAAATAAATTGACAATGCCACAAGAAGAAAGTGAACCTTTGAGGGAAAAAGTCTTGGTGCATCCTCTCTAATGATGTTTAATAATTGAGCAGGGATAAAAAGCAGTATGCGACATTTTCCACACCCTCAGCATTCCTTTTCATTCTGAGATTTCAGACAGTAACTGAAATCACCACACACGTACGGTTCATGGTTTAAGCAGACGTGCTGCACAGCTTCCAAAAACAAACAAGATAAAATTTTTTGTAGCATTTATGAATTATGTCATTGCTGGGTAGGGTTTCAGGAATACAAAGGACCTTGAACTCCGTTTGCTACAAGTTGGACGTCGTAGAGGTGGCATGGATGGCACAGATCTGGCACAATTTCATGTGAATATGAATAACTTGTTTTGTTTGCTGTGAGAATCTCCCTGACTGTGCTGGCTGGTGACCCAACCAGCCACTGATACCAAAGATTTTTCTGCTTGCCAGTCCGGTCCGGTGTTGTCAAGGGAGGATTAAAGCACACAACAGCACAAATATGGCAACACTTTTCATTGACACACACATACACATGCACATTTATACACAGTGCAGTTAGACTGCAAAGTGCCACCCTGCAAAGAGGGAGGGGGCAACTATGCAAACAGTCGAGTGCCTTTTTCCTTCAACTGCAGCTTGATGTACACTTAAAAATGTGTCTAATATTTTTTATTATGGGATTATGATGGACATCAGGTTTTTAAAGCATAGCTCTTTGTCATGTTTACTAATTTTTAAATTTTTCTTTCACTGACAGATAATTTAGCGAATTTTAAGCATTTTCTGTAGTAATAGAAATAATCACTAAAAACTTACGGATACAAGAAAACAATGTCAAGATAGAAATGGACTTAATTATCATATATCATCTCAATTATAATCTCAATGTCTCATAATAAAAAAATATTAGGTTTAGTGTTTAGTTTAGTTATAAAATTAGCAAATAGCAAGAATTTCTCAGAATCTGTAAATGCACTACACACTACAAACACTATACAGTACATAAAGCAGGCATGATGAAACATTAAACCAGGGTCAGGCAGCATACAGAAAATACAGCTAGCAAAACCATTTTTAATCTTGTTTAAGCACTTTCTTTACAAAAAAAATTAAAATAAAATAAAATAAAATAAAAGGAATGTGAAAAAATCTGTATTTGCTTCTACAGTTTGTTACAAGTTTATGCAACAATCGTGATTGTAAGTACTGTAACTTGTTAAATAAGCCACTATAAGTAAATCTTGGTGGCAAATTGGTGGTTTAATCTAACAAAGCTCTTATTGTCATAATCTCATTATAATTCAATCAGAAAACCTTTTTAATAGATTTAAGCAAATTCTTTTTGTCTTTTTATGTTTTTTATTTTAATTAATATTGATGAAGGGAGTAACTGACATGGTTCTGTGTATATATATATATATATATATATATATATACAGTATATATATATATATATATACAGTGTCCATAATTTTCAGTCCATCAATTTTATGCCCTGACTGTTCTTACAGTACTTAAATCAGATCCATTAATTCGATCCCTTTTTAACATTACAGGATCTACCAACATTTTTTTTAAGTCAAGGTTGAAAACTGAAAAACTGAGGGAAAATATATATAATAAATACATTTCTACAGAGCACTGTTGGTGATATTCATAAATCAAAGATGTTTTTAAAGCATGGGTAGATGAGATTTTGTGTGTTTTTCTGCGTTTTCTACAGAAGATTGGATATAGCATGGTTTAGAAAACAGTGAATCACAAGAAAAAAAAAATGACTTTGGCTGGGTTTTCACAGACTGGTCACATATATATTGGATTTTTGGAGGAAAAAATGCAGATTCCTGCATTCTGCATTTAGAATCGGTTTCAATTCGGATAGAGGCACAATAGTAGTTTATCTGCACAATCAGATTGCATTGTAGATAGAGAGCTTACAGATTTAACATAAATTAATACATTAGATATAATTAAAAATGATATCTAAATAGGCCTGAGTACTCAATAAATATCTTATTGCATTCATTCAGATGCCATTACGTTTAGTTTCCTTTCTCTTAATCTTCTTCTGCTTTCATATTCAAAAGCCCAGTCTTTTCGAAATTCAATTCTTATACACATTCAACATCACAGACTGATCCACAGTCTAATGCTAAAATTCTATCAGAGCTGTTTATAATCTTCGTGACTATTTAAAACTAGACCTGTTTCAGTTAAGATCCTTTTCACATCTAATCAGTGAAGAGTTGAGGAGCCCATTTAAAATGTAATGATGTAATGCACATAATTTCCCCTCTTATATCCAAGTAATCCTACCCTATGGAAAACACACGGACCTGGCAAGCTTGTATTGACAATTAATTCTGAAATACCTCAAATGTTTGTTTTTTTTCCAGGTTTATGTAATCTAGTTAAATTTATGAATAATTATAATGATTAGTCCAGGAACTTGTGACTTGAAACTTTATACTGTTTTTTTTTCATAGTCTGTGTTCTTTTTTCTTGTATGTATGTAATCACATTAACATTTCTTAACATGACGAAGACATTTTGAATGTTCCCATAAAAGAGATAAAGCTATGTTTGTTAGGTTAAGGGGAATAAAAGGTTCAGTTTGACTGTACACATTTTTGGAAGTAATGTTAATGTGTGAATTTTAACTAAAGCTAATTTCTTCTAGATATTTGAAACATTAATCTCCTTTTTTTCCCTTTTAATGTCATTCGAGTGTCCCAGACAAGGTACATAATGGCAGCCCAACATACCCTATTTCTATGTGAATATAGTAGAGACTAAAGCAAGAATGACCTGGATTTTAAACCAGGCTTACACGAGCAATTTGGCATGTTTTATTCCATTTACATCTCCACACACTAATTTGCTAATTGGGAAGATTTTTTGAAATTATTATTATAATTTCTTTACTGTCTTAGCACTTGCTTTAAATGATTCTCAATTCTTGTGATTAGCAATTATACTGCACCTCTCACTGTCCTTTATGCAACTTATTGCTGTCTTTACATTATTAATCGCAAAAAATATATGAATTAACTCGCTGAAATCAGTTACTTGCTGAACAAGCTATCAATAGAGAATGTGAAGAATTTCAGTGGTCACATTAACAGTGATGTAAAACAAAATAGGCTAATGTGTTCCCATGTAGCAAACAAACTGCATGACAAAATTTTTAGACAGTGTAATCTTTTGTCAGTCTTTTAGTAAAGTTATGTATAAATGTTTGCATTTGTCAAACCAAACTATTCATACTGAATATGTTGATCTCCAGTAAAAAGGAAAACATGTTCATGACACAGCTTATTTGCATTTAGTGACTCAAACTCCAAAAATCTATTAAAGCTCAAGAACACGGAGGGCCGGAATCATGAAATGAAATTTAAAATGACTAATTTTGAAAAATGTATCAGCACCTAAAAAAGAACAAACTCCAGAGAGAAATTACAGGAAACATTGAAGTGAATTAGGTATAAATTAATTGAGGTAGAAATTAATATGTATGTGAAAGAAAAGCTACAACTTTACTGTGTGAAAAAAAAACAAATCAAGTTTTTCATTAAACAAGTTTTTAATGAAATTTCACAAATTGTTTTTGATGGTCCTCTAACGTGGCTGGTTACATGAACTAGCATGAGAATATGCTTTCGATAGAGACTCAGAAACATTTCTATACTGTACAGTAGGTCTCTCTGAATAAGGGCATCTGCTAATAATATAAAATAAGATTACATTTAAATTTAACATTATGTTTCATATATAATCATGAAATCTCTGATGATGTGAATTATTAGTGACCAGTCAGGGTCTACATTAGGTAGTCTCTTTATGTGTAAACATACACACATTCAGCAACATGAGTATTCTGTAAATCCGAATAAGTTGGCAAAACTCAAACAATTTTAAGTAATTAATTACATCAATTTTTTTTTAATAATGATGTTTCCAATTTTAAGTAAACAGGACTATCAGTTTTTGAGTTTGTTGTACTCATTCATATTATTTGTTCTTTACTTGCATTATTGAGTAGCCCAACTCTTACTACTTAATAGCAATTATCATTTTTTATAGTTGTTGCAAATCAAATAAATCCTTATTGATTTATCACTCCCGGCGATGGGTCGCCACAGCAGACGATCCGGTCCGCACACAAGCTCGGCACAGGTTTTACACCAGACGCCCTTCCTGAAGCAACCCTCCCATTTTATCTGGGCTTGAGACAGACACACAGCAGACGAAACACCTCCCACTGAGCCGCCAGTGTCCCTATTGCCCTGATGATGTCACACATAAAATCACTAGTCTGAAAGATTTTAAGTTGGTGGAACTTTAAGGTGACAGTTACTGTTACTTACTGTAAGTACTTACAGTTACTTAAAATATCAACCCTAGGGCTAGGGTTAGGGTTAGGGTAACGGTTAGGGCTAACCCTAACCCTAACCCTAACCCTAACCCTAACCTTAGGATTGATATTTTAAGTAACTAACCCTAATTTGTTCTGCTATCTTGAAAAGTGTCATTTCTACAAACTCATAAATACCAAAAAGTTCTAAATACTCATCAAGGTCTATTAATTTGAACTACAGTAATTGTAATTATTTAAGTTAACAGTCCTCAATTTATTAAATTAACAAATAAATATAACCTTATACATCTCACTCATTAGTTCAGGACTGGAATTTCCTACAGTCTACCTGAGCCTCCAATAAAGAACTGGCCTCGACATTAAGTTAAAGACATCAAACGTTACATTGAGCCTTCTGCCTCCTAACACACAGTATGAGTGCAGATCAATCCCTGCTATCCGTTATCACCCAGGTGAGGATGGGTTCCCTGGTGAGTCCGGTTCCTCTCAAGGTTTCTTCCTATTGCCATCCCACAGGGAGTTTTCCCCTCAGCACCGTCGCCCTCGGCTCGCTCATCAGGGACCATCTGATCATTTTGATTTAAACACATTTTCTCACATCTCACATTTTTAAGAAATATATATTTTTAATCAAATCAAAGGGATGCAAATACTTAATAATAAACTATGCCATGGTTCATTTTTTTTTAGTGTGTAATCAGTTCTTTCATGCAATTTATTGATCAGGTTTAACTTTAAGCAAATACAAAAAGGACTGACAAAGTTTCATTAAATTCTATCCAGTCAGTTTTGCATGATGTGACAAAATCTGTCTGGACAGACATACATACATACATACATACATACATACATACAAAATTTCAGCGTCTAGTTTTGTGTCCTCCATTGTATGAAATGTAAATATATAATTGAAAGAGTGAGTTCTGACCGATGTACAGACAAAACCTCTCTTTTATTCATATAATGTTATATTTCACAAGGCACAGCTTATGATATACTAAATATATCTAAATATACTCTAGATAATGGATAGTCCTTATGTACATCTTATGTACATTATGTCATTTGCTATTTGTAAAGAATATTTGTAACAAAGGTTTAGGCAGACTGTAACAAGCT
>JAAGKR010003707.1:0-70733 GCA_011419295.1 Clarias macrocephalus
TCATCAGAAAACAACCACATCCCAATAGCCTAGGTCTGTGCAATTTTGACCCAAAATGGCTTACAAGAGGTAAAAACAGCAGATTACCTATAAAGAAAAGTTAGATAACTAAAAGATAGTAACTCTCACACAGAACATTAGACATACAGGAAAAACTTGGGCTTTCCATTCCTGTGAGACGTATTTCTTTGACCATTAGATGGCCTGCATCCAAATACTAAAAGGCTAGATCTATGTTCATGACACTGGCATTTATTCATGCATGCAGATAATCAGGGTTTTGATTGAATGAAGAACAATTAAAAAGTCCAGATCAAAATGCAAAGAGCAAAAATATTCAATAACTGAAAAGGGTCAGGTGATTGGCATACGACATTCAGAGGGCAAGATAAAAATCAAGAACTCAGGGAGTATGTAGCTAAGTCAAAAAACAGAGAAGCAACCAATAAAGGACTGATGCACTCAGATACATGAGTAAGTAAAACATAAATCATTAGCTAGATGATTTAACTAGACTTCTGACATGCCAGGCAAGCAACTGCAAAGAAAGATATTCATTGAATGGATTTGTAGTTTCTCTGAGTCTGGATGACTTTTTCAAAGGTATAAACTGTACAGAAGTAAAACTTGTCAGGAAAGGTGGAGATGCAGACACGGTGTAATGATAACACAGTTATTTATAAAAGACATATACAAACAAAATATAGAATCAGTACATTACAAGGGATCACAAGACCATGAAATAGATCAAAACACGATAACCAGCGATACTTGAAACAGTAGACATAAAGGCAGTAAAGAGTACATTAACAATAACACAAATTAATTAGACTAAACTGGATTCAGGTGACTGCAAAGGAAGCGCTGCTAACCTTGAAGGGAAAGTCCCAAGACAAGACACGTGTTCATTCACATGCTCTCCAGGTGATATTATTGACATATTGAATTTGAAGTTGTAAGCAGTGGGCAAGCTAAGGTACAGTCCTCTTCTTGGCCAGTTATCATACTGTAGGTGATAGTGATGTTACGAACGACACTGTCGAGCAAAAGGGGCGTTCCCAAGTGAAGCCTCGTTTTGAGACGTGTGTCATTTCATTGAATGTCATGTGACAATGACGAATGAGGCCTGGCCTTTGCCGGAGTGACTGCTTCAGCTGGTTTAAATAAAGACTCATTCACAAGGAGTGTCACTACTACAATCTGCATACTCTGCACCCTTAGTAGCGGGATTTCTGGCTTCTGCTTGACAGCAGCGTAGAGCAGAGTAAGGCACAGTCAACTGCGACAGCAGATAAAATTTTTGAGTCCCAAAACTGTAAAAACACTTTTATTTTTCAATAAAAATCAGTAATTAATCCCCTCCTCAGTAAAAAAAAAAAAAAAAAAAAACTGCTTAATCACTGTCTACATACGTGTCATTAAACACAATTAAATTAAACACAAATATATATATTTAATACACAGGGGTTGGACAATGAAACTGAAACGCCTGGTTTTAGACCACAATAATTCATTAGTAGGGCCTCCTTCTGCGGCCAATACAGCACCAATTCGTCTTGGAAATGACAGATACAAGTCCTGCACAGTGGCCAGAGGAATTTTGAGCCATTCTTCTTGCAGAATAGTGGCCAAGTCACTACGTGATGCTTCAGGAGGAAACGTTTCCTGACTCGCTCCTCCAAAACACCCCTTAGTGGTTCAATAATATTGGTGACTGTGCAGGCTATCATCATGCTAACGGACTTATTCATTGAAACCGGTGTGTGTGTTTTATGTGTCTGAATTGCTGTGCTGTGTTGCGCTCGCGTGTGTGTGTGTATTTTGTCCAGATCCAGGCTCCACTCGAGATTTTCTGACCGTCCTTACATCGGCATCTACCTAGCCTTCCAAACGACTGCTTCTGCCCTGAGAGTGATGACCATATCAGTGTGACCATATACAGTACAGACCAAAAGTTTGGACACAGCTTCTTATTCAAAGAGGTTGAATTTGTATTATGGCAAGAAAAAAGCAGCTAAGTAAAGAAGTCAGTCAGTTTGAAAAATTGGAAAAACTTTGAAAGTGTCCCCAAGTGCAGTCACAAAAACCATCAAGCGCTACAAAGAAACTGGCTCACATGCGGACCGCCCCAGGAAAGGAAGACCAAGAGTCGCCTCTGCTGCGGAGGATAAGTTCATCCGAGTCACCAGCCTCAGAAATCGCAGGTTAACAGCAGCTCAGATCAGAGAGCAGGTCAATGCCACACAGAGTTCTAGCAGCAGACACGTCTCTAGAACAACTGTTAAGAGGAGACTGTGTGAATCAGGCCTCCATGGTAGAATATCTGCTAGGAAACCACTGCTAAGGACAGGCAACAAGCAGAAGAGATGCATTTGGGCTAAAGAACACAATAAAGAACACAATAAAGAAAACTCTTTGAAAGAGAAGGTGTGTCCAAACTTTTGGTCTGTACTGTATAAACCGAAGAAAGACACAGGAAAGAGGAGGCTTATAGCTGAGGTGTTGGTTCTATTGGCGAGAGGTTATTTTTGTATTGTGATTTTGGCGTTTTCATATTTGATTGTGTATTCTGGTTTTGACTTTTTGCCTCCCATTGACTTTGCTTATTGCTTTGCCCCTTTGGTTTGGTTGCTTAGCTCTTTGTATATGTTTGTAGATAATTCCACTGTATGCTTGTGCACTCACCAGTAGTAGGGGTGTGGCTGCCATTTATTTCGAGCTACTAAAGTACAGATACTCTTTTATTTATTATTTTGGCCTGGGTCCACCCTGAAGCTGATCCTGATGTGTGTGTTATTTTTGTAAAGCAATACAAATCTCACTATTTCATCAGCTAACGACTAGGTCTAGTTCTTTCTGCCATAAATCATCATTTCCATACAACTTAAAATAGAACCCCGAACCATTCTTTTGCTGTACGGCCCAACCCTAGACTGGGATGTAACAATATATATTTTTTTATAAACAGTGCGTTAGGTCACCAATAAACAAACACAAAACAAACTAACAGCAAAAAGTAAAACCGCTCATGTAAAGATTGCCTTACAAACATGTTCATTATAAGAACTAAACTAAGAGGAAGGCAACACATTTAAAATCTGGAGCAGATGAGCAGTCAAGCGAGTAACTCAGCAAGTATTACCGGCCGAGCATGTATTTCTTTTTGTATGCGACTGCACATCTGTACGCTGCCATTTATGTGAGGGTAATTAAATTTTATTTATGTACAATAAAAATGTGTGTAGGTGTGTGTGTGTGACTGAGAGAGAGAGACAAGACTTCAGTGGTAAAGAGAGCAAAGAATAAAACACTAAGGATTAGGAGATAACGTACCACCAGAGAATGCACAAGAAGAAAAATCATGTGTGTTCATGAAATCATCGCATATAGCATGCGCACACATGCTAGATCTACAGTATCTATCGATAATGATGTCTACGGATATGTTGAATCTACAGAACATGCATGAAAGGATACGTAATTCTTTTAAAAGTTTTTGATGGAATCGCATATTCACATAATATGTGCAAGTGCATTGCAGGTAGAAAATGTTTTCGCAGGAACATGGAGGTTTTTCTACCAATGTGGAAAATATCAGGTTTTTGTATTAATGTGTATCCAAAAAGGAACTATTGGTTATGATTTTATTGACACTTACTGTAATTTGAGATATACAAATGAGAGCTCCAGCTGGTTTTAAAGGGTTACTACTTGAGTGAAAACCTGTGCAGTACAAATGGTGGATTTCATACGTAAAATTGCTTTGACAGGCTTTTACTTCAGCTACCTTTAGTAATTATTTGTTTTATGAGTTTTTAAGCCTTTCACTGTACATTTTGGATCATTATCTATTTGCAATATGAATACCATTTTTGCAGCATTTGACTAAATCCAAGCAGAGACTATAGCAATATACACATCAGAATTAATCCTGCTATTTTCATCAGCTGTCATGCCATCAATTAATACCAGTGACCCAGATCCATTGGCACCAATGTACCCTAATGCCTCCACTATGTTTGACAGATGATGTAGTACGCTTTGAGTCACCAGCTCTTCCTTACTTTCTTTACACACTTTCTCTTCCCACCATTCGGTTTTTTATTAGTCCAAAGAATCTGGCAAAGTTTTCTGGCAAGAACTTCTGTTCTGGAGTGTTACCAGTAGTTTACACCTTGTTGGAAGTGTTCACTTTGAACTGAGTGAACTGTTTTTTAACTGAGGTCTTTGACAATGACATGCCTCCTTCCTCAAAAGTGTTTTTGACTTGGATAGATTTTGTGAGAGAGTTTTTTATCACAGACAGAAATTTTGTGGTTATCCACTTTAGTTATCTTCCTTGATCTTCCAGAAAGTTCCAAACTGTTGTATTGACCACTCTCAATGTTTTAGCCATCTCTGATGGGTTAATTTTTTTTTTTAACACGTCATGTTGAAAGTTTGAGTGAACAGCTATCAAATGCAAATGTAGCACCTCCAGGTCTTTTATCTGCTTAATTAGTCATAAATACTGAGGGAACCGGCCACGCCTAGCCTAGAAAGTACATTGAATAAAGAATATACCCCTAGTTAATGTCTATGATAATATAAAATGTCTGGAGTAAAAAAATAACTTTGAAAGACTTTACACTACTGTAGGTCTATACAAACATTTGACCTCAACTGTAAGCATCGCCATGTTGATATTTAGTACAACAGAGTCTGTATAGTTCTATAATTAAAAAAATAAAGATTAAGTGATATTTCAGTGTCAATATTGTTTTAAATGTAGTGTAATCCTGCTAGAATTGGAATTTTATGCAACAAACTAGAAAAAACAAAGTTATACATCCAGTATTAATAGCTATCAGTACTCTTGAAATATTATATGTCAAATCAAACCAGTGGACTGAGACTAACGTTTGTAAAATATGTAACACACCATTAACATATTATAAAACACACTAAAAACATCAGGGCTGCCAGAAGCATACGTGTTAAATGTTGAACAAAAATTGAAATAAACACACAATACTTTGCACATCTTTATTCACTGATTAAGTCGTATGAATACATCATTAAGAAGCATTAGATAATCATTTACCAGAATTATTGAAAGGAAAGAAACAATAAGGAACTAGTTCAGGGCTTTAAAAGCTGTATCATTTTACCCAATTTATTCTGAAATTCTTACATTTTTAGTAATAACTTGAAAAATGTAATAAAAGAAAGCAAGAACATCTCCCAGGTAATCATGTTTTCAGCACTGAACATTCACAACAGATAGGAGAAACACCAAATATTACCAAAAAAAAAAGAAAAAAAAAAAGAAAGAAAACTACAAACGTCATCAAAACTTTAATCACAATAAACTGATAATGTGAAAAATAACAAATCATGCAAATCAAATCACACTACAGATATATGTTTGAAATGTAGCTGTAAATACTTTGCTCTCTGTCATTACAGCAACATTTTAAATCTGTTGATGCTCTTCTTCATGCTGGCATTCACAGCTGGTGATGTGTTTGTAGCTGTACTGTGACCGTTTGCCTTCATTGCAGACCAGATGAATGTGTTTCATTTCAAAGCTTTTTATTCGGCAACAGACTGATTTCTGTTCCAACTGCAGAGATGACTCAGATTTTACCCACCTACAAAAAGGACACAATTACAAACATGTATACAACCAAAAAATACAACTTTGTTTCTGGCATGTTACACAAACTGGTCCTTTCTACAATGTACTGTATGTGTTATATCCAGGGAAAAGTGGGCAGACGTCATTCTGGCAAAATCCTAACAAAGCTGCACAATTATTTTTGCCAAAAAGATTTGTGTAACATCAGTACTAAAAAACCTATATTAGTGTGTAACATGACTACTAAAAAAAAGTAGAGGGACATAAAACATTTTATAACAGATTATATTAGGTTAGGGATATAATGCGGTGTAACAAAATCAATGGTAAAATAGTCTGCCTAAAGATAAGACTTTACAATCTAAGCGTGATTTCCTTAAAACTGGGGACTTCACAAATCAGTTCATTTGTTGAACATTGAAATGACACTCAGACATTTACAAAATCTGTATTTTCAATAACAAGTAGTAGGGAAAAAATAGAAAAAGGAATTCCTACAAAATTTTAACATGGCTTTATTCTCCCACATTTGTAAAATAAAGTAGGATATGGATATATCACAGTGCCACAGTTTTAATTGATAAAAAGTAGACAATAAGGGCTTGGGGGTGGGGGGATTATACAAGTTTATTATGACAAATGCATTTATTATGGTATGTAATCAGAAAGTCTTATTCCTACAAGACTATGTGTGATCAAAAGAGCGTAATAAATAAAGGGTCTTACTGGGGGCCTGGTGCACAGCTGCCTTCACAGGTAGGCAGTGTCAGCTCCGGAGTGCAGTTCTCAAAAGTCACTTTGGACAGTCTGACTCCACACGTTGTGTTGCCTAGATGATTTACACAAGCCAGTTGTAAACAACATAAAGTAGCACCTGGACTAGAAATGTATGCACTTGTGTGTCCATTTCTAAGCATTAATTGGTCTTTTTATAAGGATTTTGATCAAATGAAAAAACATGCTTAAATGATATCACCCACACACCATATGCCCAAAAAGAAGGATTTTTTTGTGAGCTTTTGTATTTTTTTCATTTTTTTAATCTATTCTTTAAAAACAATAAAATTCTTTAAAATATTTACAAAATATTTGCGCTGTATTCGTATAAAACAAAACAAATTATATAAGTTATTTTTACATACATGAATAACAGCAATGATCCTGATCCCAAACACGAAGCTCCTACAGTAGGTATACACAAATCACATGCAGTCAGCCATATGATGCCTTGTTTTACGATAGAAAATGAGTTTATACGTAGTTTGAGCAGGCTCACCTCAGGACAAAGCTGCTGTGGACACACAGTCTTCTCCATTTTAGTGCCTTCTGTTGTACAGTGAAATGTTTCACAAGGGCTCTTGGGGTCCCTCCAGGTATCACCAGCCTGAGGAGTTAATGGAAAAAAAAACCCTGGCACTGTACACACCATCTTACACATTTCACTAATTTGCTATTATGTTACACAGTGATATACAGGATAAAGGATCTTTCACTCTAGACAAGCAGGAATCAAACTCCTCTATTATTATGAGCAACATTAAAACCTCATGTTGCTCATCATTGGCTGAAATAGACATAATGTAGTTACACTAAACATTCATATTCTGTTGGAAGATATTGAGCACTTTTATAACTGTTCAAACCCATTGGGATTCAGAGGGTAAAGAAACTTCATGCAATGAAACCATGAGAGACAATGTATGAATTTGTATAGCACCAGTGCCACTTTATCCTGGTCAGGGTTGACAGTGAATGTTTGCATCAGGAACCAAGAGCCAAAATTGCCTTATTTTAATCTGGGTAGTAATGAATGGTTCTATATATATATCTGCAAATCAACTTAACAGAACGATTTTATATCTGTTATAATGTTAAATGTTGGTAGTCTCTCTATGGTTTAAATTACTCTTACATGTAAATTTTTTTTGTTTCATTTATAAATGACACAGTTTACCAGAAGCTGATGTTTTTTTCTCCGCACATTTTTTTTGCAAATGTCCCCTTGTTATTCTTGAGACAAATGAATGGTTCCATCATCTTACTTTGTACTCATTCAGATTTTAGTAGGTTTTTAATAGCCAATTTTCATTTATGCCTAAAGCAATCTTGCTGCGTTGTTTTTCTTTCTTTTTTTTCTTCTTTTTTTTACTTACAAATATATAGTCAGGTCCATACATTTTGATTTTGGTATTTGTACATCAGCACATTGAATTTGAAATGAATCACCTAAAATATGAGGTCAAGCTCAATGCAAAGACCTCATGATCTTTTAACCCTTTCCTTCCCCATTATTGCAATAAAATTGACCCTTTTCAGTAAGACCTCACCTCGTGTTGTGTGTCAAACCCATTACAGTGTATATGAAAATGTCTGTAATTTCTAAATGGTTAATTCTATAGTTTTGTCAAACCAAATGTGGTGGTGTACAGATGCCAAATGCCAAAAATTTATGGACCTAATTGTAGCTGAGCATTTTCTTTTCATTTTCAAATTTTTTTTATTTTTTATAATATATAAAAAATGGAGAAAAGAATATTTAGTATGTTTGTAATCAACAGACAAAACATAATTCTTTGTGAAATGCAATGCAATTTAGACTTTTTAAATATTATTTGTGACCAGCTTGTCCCAATGATTCATAGTAGATGTGTGTAGTCAGGTTTCCTTTAATTTTATACAGATATCGCTAACAGAGTAAATGTGATAACCAGAATAGACTTCCAAGATTCCAAATTGTGTAGTCTTATTTATTATTATTATTATTAGTAGTAGTTTTAAAGAGATAATACATATTTATACATTTTTATACTATTATCTTTTTCAAATTTTCATTAAGAAGTGGTATCATTCATTCAGATAAATGTCTCTTGGATTAAGAGGGGGTTTCTAATGCAGAGAATTTCATACATTTGTAAATATGCAATATACACATAATTTCATAACTTCCTTAAATGTATGTACATTGTATAACCTCGTCGTTATTATTGCCATGCTCTGGTCTATTTTCCGCTAAAGAATAATACCTTCCCTACTTTCCTTACACAAACTGTACACTAAATGTGGCGGATCTCACCTTATATTTTTTTCCATTGTATTCACAAATCGCCTCAACTATGGAAGAAAGGGATAATCAATTTTAATGACAACACATCTAGAAATGGTTCATGATTATGACATTAACAAAAGAAGGGCTAACAAGTGAGACTTATAATCTGTGTTAGTGTTAGAGAGATATTCTAAAGGGAAATTCTGTTGTTACAACAGCAAGTTCACAAATTACACAAAACAAGATACAAACAAACAAGGTGTGCAATAATATCACAAAGCTAAGGTTAAATATATACAGGTAGTTCCCGACATACAAACATTCAAGTTATGAATTTCCACAGATACGAACTGACTGCGGTTCTACTTCTGGTTCACGTGTAAAGTGAATATATAAAATGTTCAAAGTCCGGTATTTTGTATGTGTGTGCGTGTGGGGGAGCGGGAGAAATGAGTCGTCCTCATGGCTGTCCTGTAAAGCTGTCCTGGGCCTGTATTTAAGTGTTTCAGAGTATGTAATTGCGATTTTGGTCCTATTTTCAGAAGAAGAAATGAGAACTATTTATTTTATTTAATATATATATCTAATGCTTAGAATAGAAAATCACTCCCATCTCCACTAAAATGTAGGGGAGCTCCGGCAGTGTCCTACCTGGTTAGGAGTGTTGGTGAAATGGCATTTAGGCAGAGACGCACGAAGAAAAGACATTTTAGTAACACTGCATGACAAAAACCCTTTTACTTTTTGCAAAAACGTTTTCCAGTTTCTTTTTTAATTGTGTGTGGTGTGTAACTGGTCCAATACCGAACACACCGTATGCTGTCTCCAAAGGTGATTGATACCGTACAGGTTTTTAGCAACAGTAAAGGTTCAGCAAATATGTATATAAAATATACTCATATATATATATATATATATATATATATATATATATATATATATATATATAAATTATTTGAGTATACACAACTGTTTATTTTAGATTACCTGTTACAAGCAGCACTTCATTAACACGGCATGTTCCTATGTTTCACTCTCATCTGGGGTACGTGCAGCAAAACTGACAGGTGGTATTAATGATTTAATAACAAACTGCCTCCGTTCAATTTTTGACAGATTTAATCGAGTAGATGCTTAACATTGTACATTCATGTTAAAGGCATATAAGACTCACTTTGTTTGACTTAAGAACAAATTGGACTTACAAACATGATCCTCAAATAAAACTTGTTCGTAAGTAGGGGACAACCTGTATTTAAACAAATACAGTGCTGCTTGAAAGTATGTGAACTCCTCAAACAGTTTAGATGTTTCTGTTGTTTTACCATGATTTTCTGATTTTATCATCACCAGTTTTTATGTATGAAATGTCAGATATATGTTTATCAATTGCATGTACTTGTTTAGTGGGACATGTGTAATTAGCCCAAAAACTACATGAAACATAGACTTAGTGTATGTGCAAAAGTAAGTGAACCCCCAGCTGCACTGGTTAAGTCAAGCATGTAACAGACTCAGGTGAAACACATTTGGGTGCTTAATTAATGAAATGAAATTAGACATCCATGGGAAATTGTTCTGCCTAATTAAAAAAGAGAGGAAACCAACTGAACCACCATGGTCCCATAGAAATCAACAATGCCAAGTGCAAAGGAGATATACGAGGACATGAAGAAGAGGGTAGTGACAGCCCAGCAGTCTGGGAAGGGCTATAAGACCATCTCCAAAAGATTCCAGCTTCATCCATTCACTGTACGACAGATAATTTACAAATGGGCCTTCAACATGACAGCAACTTTGCCTAGAAGTGGACACCTATCAAGAAGCACCAGAAAAATAATAAATCAGGTAAAGGCCAACCCACACATCATCCCTAGAGATTTGCAGACCTCTCTGGCAGTATCTGGGACAATTGTACATAGGTATACAATCAGATGAAAATTGAATAGCCATGACATTCATGGGAGGGTTGCTAGAAGGAAGCGTCTGTCTCAAAAAGGACAAAGCTGCCATTTTAACTTTGCCAGAGAGGATTCACACTCTGGATTGGCCCAGTCAAAGTACCTTAACCCAATTGAAATGTAGTGGCGAGACCTGAAGAGGTTGGTACATGCCAGATGTCCCTCCAGGCTCTCTTAATTAGCTGAGTTCTGCAGGAGGAGTGGGCAAGAATCCCCATAAGCAGATGTGAGAGACTGGTTAGTGGTTACAGGAGATGTTTAGTTGAAGCAATGGCTGCAAAAGGAGGATCCACAAGCTACTAATACATTGGTTCACATACTTTTGCACATGTGAAATTTTCAGTTTTTGTGAAATGAACCGCCTTATTGAATTAAATAATGAAAATATGTCTCTTTTTGTGTGTTTATCCATTATTTGGAAGGTGTGTTTTACACATTGGAATTTGGATGCATGTGTAATAAGTTTTTTTTTTTTTTTTTTTACAAAAACAGTGACCTTGTCTGGAGGGTTCACAAACTTTCAAGCAGCACTGTATAAAAAGTTCATGCTCCAAATATTAAAATACTCAGTATCAACATCTTCCTCTCAAGTACATAAGAATAGCTAAACAAAAAGAATAGTGGTTAAATTGAATTTGATGAAGTGCTAAATTACCGCATATCGGGAAATTGCAGCAGTCAGAGGTAAGAGTAGAGCCAGGTTCGCATTTCGGAGTTGGAGGCAAAGGTTTTGGCCTGCATTCCTCTATCAGTGTCTGGTTATTGCATGTGCAGATTTGGCAATTTGACTCCCATGTTGACCCAGGCTGAGACAGAGAGTTGAAGTGCAATCAGAGATTTGGTTAGGAATATAAACTATATATTCTTGACAATCAGTTGATTGGTGATCCATTTGTTTTTGAGCCATTTTAGCACTTTGCCTTTGCTCATTTCTAATCTCTCTAATCAGTTCAACTCCATTCCTGGAGGCCCAGTAATCATTCTCACTCATCGTCTACACATTGCTTTATCCTGTATGCAGGGACCTGGAGCCTATCCCAGGAGACGAGGTAGGGTACACCCTGGACGGGGGTGGGGCAATCCACACTGTGGGCAATTTGGGAAAGGCATTTAACCTAATCTACATGTCTTTGGGCTGTGGGAGGAAACCAGAGTACCATGCACACAGACCCAATTTCGGAACCGAACCCGCACCCTGGCGGTGCAAGGCAACAGTGCTAACCACTAAGCTACCATGCCACCTATGGCTCAGAATACAATACAGTTTATTTATTTGGTTGCTCAAACACAGCTGATTCAGCGACTTGTTAAATACTAGGTTGAATGGGTGAAATATAATCTGCACTGCAAGACTGGATGAGGAACCTTGTTCTAATAATGGTTCATTAATTTGTTCATGCTCACTTTCTGATTTTTTTTTTTAACATAGTATCATAGAAAATAGGTAATAACTCACCAACATAGGTTTTCCGTCTGCGTTTTTACAGCCTGACAAAAAAGCAAGCACACATTTATGGACACTATTTCACACAGGAAATATGGGTTGAAGAACAGTTATTCAGAATTGGTTATACAGAAACACATACTATATAAGCTAGTTAAGCACAAAGCCACATTTTTGTAATCTCAAATGCATTTTACTGGTATATTAAAATATACAGTAAAGGCAGCTTTACTTTTTATTATTTAGTTCTACAGGAACTTAGCTTTTTCACCTGACATGGCTAATTCTATATATTATAATCTGCACATACTGTTTAATTTTAAATTAGCTTTTACACAAAGCATAAGACAAATTGCTGCACTTTGACCTGTATAAAAATTATAGCCACTCACAGGTGCACTGAGATACACAAATCTGTTTGTGTGGCCCAGCAAGTAGCTGGTCATGTGGGCAGAAACAACCAGACTGCATTGTATCCCAAGCTGGCTGTGAAACCCGCATACTAGGTGGAGAACATACATGACAATATACTCAAAATAAGCAAGCAAGAAAGAAAGAAGGAAAGAAAGAAAGAAAGACACACTCACGTGCCGCTACAGTAATCATCTGGGTTGTGCCGGCATGGATCATAAATCATTCCTTCAGGACAGTGTATTTCTAAGAAAGCAAATATTTTAAAACATATTAAAGTATGGACATTGTAAAGCATTTCAATCATTTCATTTATGAAAATGTTGCTTTGCAGTTAGTTCATATTTTAATTTAGTGTTCAAGCTTATTATCTTAAAACAATGGATGGATTTAAGGCATACGTTAAATGGTGAATAAGTAAAAATACAGATACAGTAGATATCTTGAATTATTTCAATGCACTAGCAATCAAAATGAATTTTACATTATTTCTGTGCAGATAAATCAGCTACTTTACCACAAATTCCATTGGTAAGGTTTCTCCATTCCACACAAATACCCTTTGACTTGCAGCTTTCAGCTAAACTCTCTAGTGCAGAGCACACATATTCTGTTTTGTTGGTTGTACAGTAATCAAACTTGCAATTCTCCACCAACTTTTCATCAGTGTCACCGCATTGTTCGAACACTCTGTGATTTAAACAGAAAACATATGTTATAGGTCTCACATACTCATTTATATTACAAAAAAATGGGGTGGGGTTGGGGGGTGGGGTGATGGTGGGTGGACAATTTGCAGATGACAATTAGCTTAATCTGCTTGTGTTTTGACCGTGGTAGGAAACTGGAATTCATTATCTCTCTAAGTCTCTCTCTCCATCCCTCAAGCTACCTCTTTATGGTTCGCTCTGGACAAACATCTATATTGGATTTCACCAGAACATGTAAAAATGGTGAAATGAGTGAAATGAGTTTGTTTTTGGTTCTTGGACACCTGTCCAGTCTCGAGGAGACAAAGGAGCTTTGTTTGTTTTGTATTTCTATTAGTTTAATTTTAGTTCCCAATTAATAAACCCACACCATCTTCAAATCTTAAGCGTTGCATAAGATGCTCTTATTATATTAAATCTCAAATGTTACAAATGGTTTATGTTCTTTGTAATAATAATGTACATGACACCAGGCATTTGGCCAAACATATCAATACTTTTGCTGCTAATTAGTGAAGTTTAAATAAATAAATACATTGACTGTGTCTCTCTTGGTACCAGTAATAATATCAAAGCACAGAGGATAGACCAACCGACTTGGTCAAAAAACTTGAGTATAAATTCTTATAGCAATTGCAGTCCCAAGGCTATCCAAGGAATGTGCTTCCTAAGACATGTGAAGTCAAGCATTGGATTATATAGCACACATATGCTGGAGGAGGTTTTGGCGATCAAGCGCAAGATGACAGTGTTTACAAGAGATTTACAGGGAGGTACACTATCTCACGTCCCCTTTTTAAGTGGGTTCAAACAAGCTCACAATATGATAAATGCAAACATTGCTTGGGAAACAATTCTGAGTTCGGAGAAGAAAAAAAAATCCTTCTCCATCACTCCTCTAACCATTGATCCATCCCTGGTGAATATGACTACATTTGCAGGTGTAAGTCAACCGGATTTTGAGATGGCACTGGCCGACAGCGCAGACAAAGATATATGGGTGTCCAAGTTCAAATGCTTGACAGCTAATCTTAAAAATGTTGTCCCACAGTAGGCCATTCTTGCACAGAATCACAAATGGAGTGATATTGAAAATCTTTCCAAACCGGACAAACTTGTGTTCAAATCATGGAATGCCATCCCCGACACTTACAGTAGACGAAAATGGAAAAAGTATGCATTTGGAGTCCTGTCGCTCTTCAGATCCACATACGTATGTGAGCAGGTCTTCTCCAACATGAACTATATTAAGAACAAACATCGCACTATATTTTTATACATAGATTAAAGCTAACAAGCGATATATGTAGTGTTTCCATTTTAAAAGTCTAAAGGGTTTTGCGGCTGCTGGTGTTTTTGTTTCCGTGGAAAACGGGTCTAAATGGCTCTTTTATTGTTTAAGGTTGCCGACCGCTGGTATAGCAAGTAGCGACAGGCAACTCAGGACCTGCTTTATTTAAATTCCCCAATAATTCGCAGAATTTTGCGTACTAACTTACAGTAACTCCATGCTAATAATATGACAACTTTATGTAAATAATACAATTGGTATTTCTACAGCTAGGTTTTCTTATATTTTTGTTATATTGTATATTTTGTCTTCTGTAGATTCTTATCTTAGCTAAATGTAATTTCTATTTTATTTCCTTTTTTATTCATATTTATTTCCTATTAATAATCTTTTATTTTAAGTTCACAGGCGGTCGTTTAAGCATTTCACTGCATATCGTTCTGTGTATGACTGTGTATGTGTATGTGTAGAATTTGCTCATAGTATATATATATTTTTTACTTTTAGGCTTTTAGGCTTTTTTTCTTGGGAATTTTCATTGGATTCTCAGTATAATATCTAAAAACTGACTAAAAATCTAAAAAAAAGAAAGAAAAACTGAACAAAAAATTTCAAAGGCTGAGATTTTGCTAAAGAAAAAACATGATGTTTTAAGCTTAAAGTGCAAAAGAACAAGAACTATATGGACTGCATGTTATGTGGTGCGGTATGGAGAGCCACACCACGAAATGTTATAACGTGTATAAGAGCCCTAACGCAGGGCTTGAGAGGAGGTAAATGAAACAGGAGTTAGGGAGAGTGCTTATGAAACGCACGGGAAGACCTTTCCATTTGGAGATATTGTGGGATTATTAAATAACTCTGGCTTTTTCTTTTATTTTCTTTCTTTCTCTTTGACCCTATTACCGGTGCTACCTAAATGATAGCACAAAGTACGACGGTATCAGGACCCTTAAATAAATATTCCGCCAGGTGTGGGGCATTCAGGCTGATTGCCTTACGGCGCCGTTGCCTGGCAAACGCGTGTCTACCTGGCCATTTTATAATTTCATCATTCATTTCTATAATTCTTATTCAAATAATTTATTCTGTAGTTTAACAAATCCAAAATTCTTTCCAAAAATCATTAGGAAAAAGTTTCATGACCTTAAAATGTAAAAACAAAACTGAAGAAAAATCTAAACGCTCACTTATGGTTGAGGATCTCGCAGTGAGGAGCTGGGCATGGTGTTGGTTTTGGAGGTGGTGTAGAACAGGGGACGATCTTGGGTACTTTCAGGCAGTGTGGTTTATTTAGATCATCCTCTATCCATTCATATGCAGTCTTATGACAGCAGTTTTTATCCTCAATTGTACCATTCTTACGCATACATGATCCACCCCCACAAACGCCTGAAAGCAATTACAAATGAACCTAAAGTTTTATGATATATAGTACATGACCTGTACAAACAACACAAAAATCTTTAGAAATAACTGTGTGTATACCATAATACAATGTCGTTAACTTATTAAATTCATTATTGTAAACAATAATGAGATAATATGTAATATGATTATGGCCACTATGATGACCATAGTACCTGAAAATACATATCTATAACCATAAAGGATGATTAAAACCTATAAAATTGACAAAATGTGGTTACTGTAGCTAGTGCCTCTTGGACCTACAATATTTGGAAGGAGAAATATAGTTTTATCAAAACAAAGCAAGTCAAAAAGCTGGACACCTACCACACTGTCCCCGTGTGTTATTTAAAAAGTGCTCCATTGCCAGATTGATCTGCAGTGTGTTCCATATACTGAGATAGATATATGAGCGTATCTCATCAATGTAAATGTAAACTCTGTCACCTGTACTCTCAAACCTAAGTCCACCTGATTGATATGGTGGCTGTATTGTTATTTGATTCAGAGTAACCTGGAAAAAATAACAGATCTCATTAACATGTGCTAAACATGAATCTGCCACAAAACCCATGGGACCTTGCATAATTTGAAGTGTGGCTGTGTTGTTCTGGTACTTAAGAATGATGCCCTTGACACAGGATGCAAAGGGCGCACAGTAATAATTGTCAACACTGATTTTAAAATTGTACTGTGAAGTATTTTCTTCCACTAGGGTATATGTACAATTTTCTAGGAAATCAAATTCATGTCCTTCAAAGGTAGCATAATGTGGGTCTCCATAGAGTTCACAAAGACCTGGGGAAAATAATGGAGAATTCTTAGGATAATGACAGTTCACAAAACAGGGACATAGTATTAGCACAAAGTATAGATTGAACTTCATTGGTTAATACTATTAGTCTGTTTTTAAAACTTTACAGATTACATCATTGTCTCTTGTGGTTCTTAACAAGGAGAAAAGAGATGGATTTTTGACTAAACAGATTAATGAAAATTTGTTATTAGGTTTCTTTTTACACGAAAATAAAATATAATGTGAAAATACAACAGGTTGGAATATCTTAAAACTGACGCTTTCCTGAAGAATACTACAGTATGGTCTTTTAATCGTATTTTAAAACTGTATAAAGGGCCAAATGCACTCACAGTCACATGCCAAGATGTCACAACAGCCTTCTTTATCTTTTATTAGCTTGGAAGTGTTCCTGGGGCACTCTGGTGCAACCGGAGGTAAACATTTCACAGATGTACTATGAATAACACCGTCTTTGCATTTAAATTTGAAGCAGTCTTGTGTCCATTGAGCACCATTTGGCCATGATATGTTTTTCAGTGGATCCTTGCAATCTGGAGTATGTGGGATTGTTGATGTAGCTGTAGATTATTGAAAAGAATATTGAGTAAAAACAGAAAAAGAATGTGATTTTGTAAAAGATGAAAGTCAAAAATCTCCATACAACCCCTTATACAACATTTAACAAATACTGTAACAAGCACATACCTTGAGGAGTAGTTACTGTAGTATTTATCACTTGCTGCTGGGGAGTGGAGGTTGACCCACTTATTATGGATATCATTTTGGATGTGGTTATGTTTTGTGGAGTTGTAGTTATGGGTGTTGTGGTTTCAGGAGTTGTAGTTGTGGCTTCCGGAGTTGCAGTTCCTTCTGTAGTTGTAATTTCTGGAGTTGTAGTTTCCATAGTTGTAGTTGTGGTTTCTGGAGTTGTGGTTTCCATAGTTGTAGTTGTTTCCATAGATGTAGTTGTTTCTGGAGGTGGTGTTGCAGTTTCTGGAGTTGTAATTGTGATTTCTGTGGTTGTGGTTTCTTCTGTAGTTGTAGTTGTAATTTCTG
Organism: Clarias macrocephalus; assembly: GCA_011419295.1. Taxonomy (NCBI): domain Eukaryota; kingdom Metazoa; phylum Chordata; class Actinopteri; order Siluriformes; family Clariidae; genus Clarias; species Clarias macrocephalus. The sequence goes on from JAAGKR010003707.1 coordinate 17,749, forward strand.
GAGTTGTGGTTTCTGGAGTTGTGGTTTCCATAGTTGTAGTTGTTTCCATAGATGTAGTTGTTTCTGGAGTTGTAGTTGCAGTTGTGGTTTCTGGAGTTGTAGTTGCAGTTGTGGTTTCTGGAGTTGTAGTTGTGGTTCCTGTGGTAGTAGATGTGATTTCTGTGGTTGTGGTTTCTTCTGTAGTTGTAGTTGTAATTTCTGGAGTTGTGGTTTCTGGAGTTGTGGTTTCCATAGTTGTAGTTGTTTCCATAGATGTAGTTGTTTCTGGAGTTGTAGTTGCAGTTGTGGTTTCTGGAGTTGTAGTTGCAGTTGTGGTTTCTGGAGTTGTAGTTGCAGTTGTGGTTTCTGGAGTTGTAGTTGTGGTTCCTGTGGTAGTAGATGTGATTTCTGTGGTTGTGGTTTCTTCTGTAGTTGTAGTTCTAATTTCTGGAGTTGTGGTTTCTGGAGTTGTGGTTTCCATAGTTGTAGTTGTTTCCATGGATGTAGTTGTTTCTGGAGTTGTAGTTGCAGTTGTGGTTTCTGGAGTTGTAGTTGCAGTTGTGGTTTCTGGAGTTGTAGTTGTGGTTCCTGTGGTAGTAGATGTGATTTCTGTGGTTGTGGTTTCTTCTGTAGTTGTAGTTGTAATTTCTGGAGTTGTGGTTTCTGGAGTTGTGGTTTCCATAGTTGTAGTTGTTTCCATAGATGTAGTTGTTTCTGGAGTTGTAGTTGCAGTTGTGGTTTCTGGAGTTGTAGTTGCAGTTATGGTTTCTGGAGTTGTAGTTGTGGTTCCTGTGGTAGTAGATGTGATTTCTGTGGTTGTGGTTTCTTCTGTAGTTGTAGTTCTAATTTCTGGAGTTGTGGTTTCTGGAGTTGTGGTTTCCATAGTTGTAGTTGTTTCCATAGATGTAGTTGTTTCTGGAGTTGTAGTTGCAGTTGTGGTTTCTGGAGTTGTGGTTTCCATAGTTGTAGTTGTGGTTTCCATAGTTGTAGTTGTGGTTTCTGGAGATGTAGTAGTGATCTCTGTGGTTGTGGTTTCTGGAGTTGTAGTTATGATTTCTGTGGTTGTGGTTTCGGGAGTTGTAGTTGTGATTTCTGTGGTTGTGGTTTCTGGAGTTGTAGTTGTGATTTCTGTTGTTGTGGTTCCTGGAGTTGTAGTTGTTTCCATGGTTGTAGCTGTTTCTGGAGTTGTTGTTATGATTTCTGTGGTTGTAGTTTCTTCTGTAGTTGTAGTTGTGGTTTCTGGAGTTGTAGTTGCAGTTGTGGTTTCTGGAGTTGTGGTTTCCGTAGTTGTGGTTGTGATAACTGGGGTTGTGGTTTCTGGGGTTGTGGTTTCTGGAGTTGTGTTTTTTTCTGTAGTTGTAATTTCTGGAGTTGTGGTTCCCATAGATGAAGTTGTGGTTTCCATAGTAGTAGTTGTTTCTGGAGTTGTAGTAGTGATTTCTGTCGTTGTGGTTCCTGGAGTTGTAGTTGTGATTTCTGTGGTTGTAGTTTCTTCTGTAGTTGTAGTTGTGGTTTCTGGAGTTGTAGTTTCTGGAGTTGTGGTTGTGATTACTGGGGTTGTGGTTTCCGGGGTTGTTATTCCTGTAGTTGTGGTTTCCATAGTTGTGGTTACTGAAGTTGTGGTTGCAGTTGTGGTTTCTGGAGTTGTGGTTGTAGTTGGGGTTTGTTGAGTCGTGATTATAGTTGTAGTTGTGATTTCTGACATTGTGGTTATGCTTGTACTTGTGATGAGTGGAGTTGTAGTTTCCACCGGTGGCGTTGTACAAGTCTTCACACACTTTTTTTGGTTCCAATCATAATATGGCTCCTCATTAGTGCATCGTGGGTAACAACCTTTGTCAGAACCGTGCAATAACTTATTACCATATAAACATCAAATCACTAATACACTCTTAATGAATATTTAGCATTTCCCCACCAACCAAAACAGTAAATCCAATATTTATCAGTTAATAAATTTATACATTACATGCCAAAATGCAGAACTACTAAATAAATTGTTAATTTATAACTGAAAAGGTGAAAAGGGTAAAATTAAAACCTTCAAGCCTGTCAGAGAATATGTTTTCTCCACAAGTCTTAAACTGATGAGGACATGCTTCATAATGCCAGCTGCACTCGCCTTCTTTATTGTAAAAGTCACAATAGACCGCTGTGGAAGAAAAAGCACACACCACGCATTTTAATTACATCAATTAGCATACACATTGGCAAACCCATTTCCATCCACGCAAGGCTCTCTTAACGCTCAAGCCCCAGGGACTTAAGCCCCAGGGACTTGGAAGATCTGGGGCCTAAGCCAGTAAAAAATCATTATATTGTGATGTCAAATTTTCTATCCATCACTTGATATTTGTGGTTGCTTATTGAGTGTACTTGCAAATAACCGACATGGGCGCCATGACACACCCGGCTATCAAAATGTAGCATAATTGTGTTTCCATGTGGCATATTAAAATGTAAGTGACAGGTGAAGCTTTTTGCTAGCTGGGTCAAAAATCCGGAGACGAAGAAGTTTAATAGTGGTGCTTATAAAAGAAAACTGTTACAAGAGAAAACAGATCCTTGTATATTTGGAATCTTTATTAATAATCCCATAAGAAGAAACTATTCAAAAATGATTCCAAATGTACAGGATGCTTTAAAGCTGTACGTGAGAAGGCAGAAGAGGCAAGCTTATCAACAAGCAGGTCAACTGGCATGGGACAGACAGGAGGATTGTAACCTGAGGTGTATGTGATTCATACACTAGGTCCCACTGAGGCCAAAGAAGAAGCTATTACTTTGACTTGTTTTGTAAATTTTTTGCAGGCAGGTTTACTTTTGTTAATACAGAGTGGATTCAAATTTGCTGTGTTTATTGCTGGGAAAAGTTAGGGTTGCCTATAAAACCTCTCTTCCCCAGAACAGGGGAGGGAAAAATATTATTTTCATCTGGTACTTCTGTAAATTAAGTATCATTTAAAAAAAAGTCAGTATATTCGTTTTTCTATTATTGATTGTACTTACAATTTTTTCTATTGTGGGTCTCCCATGTTTGGTCAATACTCAGTGGTCGAATTGTTTTATAAGGGTGATGGTGTGGTCAAGGATTTTATTTTATTTATTTATTTATATTTTATTAACAAAATATAAGCTTAATTATATTAACTTGGAGCCACCAAAACAAAACACATGCATTTGTCAAAAACCATCCTTTCATCTGGGGAGGGTTATAATAGTATAATAAAAATCTACTGTAAACATTATTAGTGAAATAATTTAATTCAAAAGGATTGTAGTTTTGTATGACTACGAACCAGTCTCTCTCGCGCGCTCTCTCTCACACACACACAAATCATCAAATTACTATTATGGCATTTAAAATTAATTTTTTTACCCTTTTGCACCCAAACATGTAGGTGAAGCCACAGTCTAAAAAAACACAGCCTCTTCTTTAAATTGAGAATGAAATTACAGAAATTGGGTAAAGAACTTGGCTTTTATAATCATTAACGCTGTCAGTCATTTCGAAAAAACTCCCGTATTAAAATGAATGCTTTGTTTTCATCGCGTCTCCACTAAGAAGATTTGAGCACAAGTACAGTATCATACCTTCGGTTCTCTTCTTTTTGAAATCAGTCAAAAGCTGTGCTTGAATTGTTTTCTTGGCCGTTGAAAAAATTTGAAAAATTACGCAAACACGTGTGAGCTTGTGAACAATGCAGTACAATATTAAATTGCTACTCGCCATTATTAGTTCTAAAATCATCATCCATAGAAAGTTTTAATATTTTTTTCAACAGGGGGGACCCACATCCACCCTTAAATTGAGTGCTGCATATACAGTACTGTTTATTATAACACTGTGTGTGTGTGAACACGTGTGCTCACATAAAGTATTTTTTATTTTGTGTTTGTGTGCACACTTGTGTCTCTGTCGGTAAAGTGTTGTGTGTGTGTGAGATAGAAAGTTGTCCTACACAGTACCCCTCCCCCCTCTCTGGCTTAAATTTACTTTGATAAATGTGTGTTTTTATATAAAGTACAAGTATGCTTCTGGAACAAGTTATGCTCGCAATCCAAGGTTTACTGTATGTTCCTAGGATAGGCTTTATTTGGTTTTTGATTAATCATTTAATCATACAAATCCATATTATGGCAAGAAACACTCAGCAAAGTAAAGAGAACAGGCCGTCTATTGTTAATTTAAGAACTGAAGTTCAGTCAATCTGAAAAAATCTCAAGAACTTTAAATTTATACCCAAGTGCAATCACCAGAACACTCAAATACTATGATGAAACTGGCTCTCGTGAGGACTGTTCCAAGAATGAAGACCAAGTGCTACCTCTGCTGCAGAGGATAAGATTATTAGAATGACCAGTCTCAGAAGTTGCCGATTTACAACACCTTAGGTCTGAGCCTACAGAAATGCTTCTCAGAGTTCAACCGTCAAACATATCTAAACATCCTTTGTTAAGAGGAGATTGTGTGAGTCAGTGTGGAATTACTGCAAAGAAACCATTAACTCAGGCAAACAATAATCAGAAGAGACTTGGGGGGTATTCCAGAAAGCAGGTTATGTGACATACCCGGGTAAGTTTAAGAGTAAGTTAGTGGATATCCTCAACTTTCGGTTCCAAAAACGAAGGTAACTTTCTGGGTATGTTTGTAACCATAGCAACTTACTCTCTGAAGATAACCTGCTCGGTAACAGGTTATGTTCCAGGGTAAGTTTGTTTCAGAGGTTTATTGAGCATGACGTGCGCTTTTATTGATGATCCTGTGGATGTGGAGGCACAAATTATACGAGTTTTTTTTTGCCGGGAGAGAGTTATAAGATCGCGTATTGATGTCTTTTAATTTCCTAATGATTATTTGAAAGAGTGTTATCGGTTTTCAAGAAAATTGTTAATTTACTTAACACATCTCTTGAAACCGCATATTGCTAATGCTCAAAGTAATTAAACACATTGAGTACTGTTAACTTAAATAATTGCAATTAGGTCAAATTAATAAACCTTTTGGAGTATTCAGAACTTTTTGGTATTTTAAATAATCGTAAGTACGTAAGTAACAGTAACCGTCACCTTAAAATTCCACCAAGCAAAACTCTATAGAACACTGGTGGCTCAGTGGTAAGGGTTTCACCTGCCATGTGAACGGCCTGGGTTCGATCCCTGGGCCAGCTTGTATGATGTGTTGACAGCAGTAACTATTTAATTGATTTGCAACAAGTTCAACAAACTCAAAAATTTATAGTTCTCTTTAGTTAAAATTGGAAACATCATCACTTTAAAAAATTATGTAACTTATTACAGTGTACATAGCACTTCGGGGTTTTTTTGCATCATGGCATTTTTGTTCAATGTGGGTGATGCAGAGCATGTGGGAAAGGCAAATGTGTGTAGAGCCGTTCGCACAGTATGTCTGGCACTTAAACACTTTTTTCACAAAAACGTAACCCCGATTAAGTTGGAAAACTCAGTTGGTAATCAGTTACATCATCAGTAATGATGTTTCCAATTTTAAGTAAACTATAATTTTTTTTTTTTAATAAATTGTTGTTGTAGTTGTTGGGAATTGAACCCGGGTCTTTCGCACGGTAGGCGAAACACTTACCACGGAGCCACCAGTGCTCTATAGATTTTAAGAAGGTGGAATTTTAAGGTGATGGTTACTGTTACTTACGTACTTACAATTACTTAAAATATGAAAAGGTTCTGAATACTCAAAAAAGTTTATTAATTTTACCTAATTGCAATTATTTACGTTAACAGTACTCAATGTGTTTAATTACTTTGAGCATTAGGGTTTACAGTGTATAATAATAGGGAAGTCTATGTCAAATGTGCTATTTAATATACTCACGCATTTGCTTTTTTTTTTCATTATTATTGGCTTGAATTCTTCATATGCTTCATTTAAACCTCCATCTCCGATTCTGTGAAGTATGCCGCTGTCTTTTTTTCACTTTGATTTTCCATTTTGACTCGTGAAATCGGCGATCCATTGAAAATGTCTTTATGTAGCACCGTGCACACGCATTAACTCTGGGTAACCAGTAGGAGGTTGATTAAACTTACTCTGCTCAGGGGTGTTGGAACCGACATACTCATGGTATGCGGGTTTGGGGTAAATCAACCCTGAGGTTAAGTTTTACCAAATGGTAAGTTAACCCAGCTTTCTGGAATACCCCTTTGCTTGGGCCAAAAAAACTCAACAAAGAATGGACATTATATCAGAAGAAATGTGTCCTTGTGAGACCAAATGTGAGATTCTTGTTTTTAACTACCATGTCTTTGTTAGGCTAGAGAGGGTGAATGGACTGTTCCTTTCTGGACATGCCATCCATTCTGATTTGCACTGAGTGGGACCATTGTTCGTTTTTCATCAGGACAATGACCACAAACACAGAGCTATTTGTCCAAAAAAGGAGATTGACTTAAGAAGTACAACACCTCTGGGACTTTCAAGATTGGCGGAAAACCATTCCAGGTCACTACCTCATGAAGCTGACCAAGATAATGCCAAGAGTGTACAAAGCTGTCAGCAAAGCAAAAAGTGGCTACAAATTCAAAATATAAAATATCTTCACTATTAATGTACAATGTTGGGGAACAAAAAAAATGAATAAGTTAATTCTGGCTGGTATATAGGTGCATCTGAGTAAATTAGAATATCATGATTTATTTCAGTAATTCAATTAAAAAAGTGAAACTCATAGCTTCATTAAAACAGGCCATTTAATTTTTATTTGAATGATTATAGCTTACAGCTAATAACTCAAAATTTATTATCTCAGAAAAGTAGAATATTGTGGACGCATGGTATCACACTCTAATCAGCTAATTAACTGAAAACACCTGCAAAGGTTTTCTGAGCCCTCAAATGGTCTCTCACTCTGGTTCAGTTGACTACACAATCATGGGGGAAGACTGGTGACTTGGGCCAAAGTCATCCTTACAGGTACAGTACATTTCCATTTCATTTGGAAACCAAGGTTCTAGAGTCTGACAGATGAGAGGAGATGCACAGAATCCAAGTTGCTTGGGGTCCATTGTAAAGTTTGCATAGTCAGGGGTGGTTTTAGAGCACTTCATCTCTCCCTCTGCAGTATAACCATTCCGGCTCTTTAAGCCAGTTTTGTTATAAGAAAATAGTGGGGGGGGGGGTACAAGTCATATCTGTTGCAGTGTAGATGAATGAAATGGTGAAAACACCAATTTAAATGGATGTACTCCTTGGGATAGGCCAAAAGTCCATTAGGCAAAGTTCTTGGGCAGTTGCAATTCTGCACCCAAAATCCTGCTCTCCACACAGTATCACAAATTTGCAGGTTAAACTAAAATCCTGCTTAAGCACTAGAAAACAAATGTTTCCCAAACCAGAATCCTCTAAGGAAGTAGCAGCTACCATGAGGTAACTATTGAATCTGCCTTTCGTTCTACTACTTCCTCTTTTATTTAAACTAGCGAGTTGCTATTGGTGCCCCTAGTGGTCAGGATGAACAAACCACTTGTACACATTAAACCATGTAACAAGAGCTTCATGGACAGTACTAATACCTGGTGTAAGGACGATGGTATTCCTGTGCTTGATTGGCCAGCAAACTCGCCTGTCCTAAACTCTATAGAGAATCTATGGAGTATTGTCAAGAGGAATATGTGAGACACCAGACCCAACAATGCAGAGTTCACGGCCGTTATCAGAGAGAGCAACCTGGTCTTCCAAAACACCTCAGCAGTACCACAGACTGATCGTTCATGAGAAATTCATGCAAAGGGAGTTCCAACCAAGTATTGATTGCTATATATATTAATACTTTTCAGTAGTCCAACATTTCTGTGTTAAAATGTATATTTATTTATTTATTTATTGATCATAAATAATATTAAAATTTTCTGAGATACTAAAGTTTGGGTTTTTATTAGCTGTAAGCCATAATCATCAAAATATCAAAAGAAATATATCAGTCTGTGTGTAATGAATCTATATAACAAATTTGTTTCATTTTTTGTATTGAATTACTGAAATAAATCAACTTTTTGATATTTTAATTCATTGAGAACATTGTCAATGTTGCAAGATACATACGGCATCGGTCTGGAGTTCTCCATTTGATACAGATATTTTGAGTTGCGCAGGCATCAGCATATGCTGCCACTGCTGTGCAGAATCCCAGGAACCTGCCCTCAAAATCACAGGAGCATGCCTCCAGAGTACAGGCCTGGTAGTAAGGTTCTGGATCAACCTACAAGTAATCAGGAAGCCATACTTTATACAAGGAAAGGTTGGTGTTTTTTTTTTTTTTTTTACAATTTTTATTACAGTTTGCTTGAGTGTTTTATACTTTTCAGCAAAAAAATTAATCATGCAACATTCAGTAATGGACAAAGGCAAAAACAACTCATAATTCATTAAAATAATTGAATATAAAACCTAAATAACCTTTAGGTGGCAGTTTTTAAATGTGTCACTGTGTATGATCATGCAGCGTCTCTGTGCCCAGGCATAGCAGTATGAATGGTATTCACAGGGAAACAATTCTTTAGTCACATCTGAGCATGGGGGCACGGCTGTCTTCCAGCTGTTTCCAAACTCCAGTGTACTGGACACTATAGTGGAGCTGCTCGTCATCATGTCATTCAATAATTCTCCATCAAAGTTACCACACAGTCCTCTCACTTTACCCTGTCAGTCCACACACATAGGAAACATGAACAATATAAATTTGGGAGGTACAGGGAAATATGGACACCGATTCACAATTATGAAATTAACAATTATAAAAACACCAATAGCATTAGGGTCATTAGCATTAGGGTTTAATGGTAAAGTAATAAAAAGTTTCTTACAATCCATCTGGTCTGCAACTCAATTTTGACTTTGGTTTGCTTGTCCCAAATCACATTGAGGCCCAGGTTATTCACAGAGATAATGGTGTACAGACCCACAGTGTGGATAGAGTACAGCTGCTGAGCACTGATTTTTGATTTCAAATCTTTCTGCGTTACATTCATATCACACAGGATTAGAGTCACTTCATTCTGTTTTTTATCCTGTTCAAAGTCAACAAATATTATTATGTTACAAAAAACTTCAAGGGGCACAATCTATAGATATATCCTTAAATATAAATTAGGAGCTTTTTAGATCTCACATAAAATGCCTTTTTAAATCCATGCCTAGTCACAATTACACTTTTGTTTTCCTCAAGCAATTGTTACATGTATTTTCCTACATTCCCAAATTTGATTCTGATCAAGTACAATCTTATGGCTGTGTAAAATCACTGGCGATTGTTAGAAATTTGTTAAAATTTGGTACAGTGCATTGTGGTGGGGATGAGCTTGTAGCTGTAAAAATACTAAACAAATCAAAAAGTCAAATGACTAAAAAACATATCTGCAGTTCTTAAGTTAGGGTGTGCTCTTGTACGCAGTTTGTAGGTGGTTTGTAGACTTCAAATGTGGTCTGTGCCTCTTGATCCTAGATCATACAGTCAAGCCAGAATCCTTGTTTTGTAATGATGCAGACAGGTCTGAGGTGTCACTCCTAAAATAGCTAAACTGCTAAATATGACGCTCTAATAGAGACTACACTCCGTATGGTAATGCTTTTTACAAAAGTTGCATGAGTTGAGTAACTAAGAGCTAGGAAAACGGGTTATAGTGTGTGGGAATTTTATGTGCATGAAAATATACTCAATTAATGAGGAAAAACAGAAAAGGTACATCCTTCTTTAATTCTATGTTGTTGTTTTTTTGGACTGCATGATTGAAGGTGGATGTTGTTTCTGTTTTCCTATGACTGTGTTAGCTAATTTCTTATCTCAATCATAGCAATGAATTTGTAACACATTTTTTAATTTGTTGAACATTCAACCCTTACTGAGGTAGCATCTGTCCAGTTCACATGTAGTATTTACAGTATTTTTATTGTTATTGATTTGGGTAAGTTTTTTTTTTTCATTAATCATTTTTGATTATGACTGCAGGAGTGTTAATCATTTTAAAATGATGAACATGCCACAATGCAACCTCAGTAAAAGCAGAAATTAATCTTGAACATACTCCTTTGCACATGGCAGTCAGTCTAGGACAATAACCAGCTTCAAAGTAGGGTTAGATACCACATTAAAAACTTTATGCATCCAAGCAATCAAAGTAACCAGATTTTAACAATGACAGAATTGGACTCTAATTAAGAACTAATTAGACAAACAAAGCTGATATTAGAGTGTAAACATATTCATAAAATGCATGCTCAGAATCACAAACAGCAGGAATAATTTACTTTAAGATTCACTGAGATGGCGCGGGAACAGGTTAGAGCTTCTTCACAGCAAGGCACACTCTCCGCTTGAATGGAAAACAGCTGTGAGCTAGCATCCTAACACACACAAAATGAAATTACATTAACAACTGAATTTTATGTAATACTTAATAATTTACCTTAACATTTTCATTAGTCACAATATTCATGGAGCATTACTTACCTCAACCAGAGTGTACTGACAGTGGCCATCAAAATGATACCTTTTGGAATCAAAGGTCTTATATTGTCCATTGCCAAAGACTTCACATGTGCCTGGACATGGATCACCTGTACATTTCCATTGGCCTCCTTCACATGTGCTGCAAAAACAATTGCGTTTTCATGCACTATGTATTAAACATATTTATAAGTCCTTTAACGCTCTCGCCGCGTTCGGGGTGAACGCAGGGTTACTGGGGTTACTGGGGTCCATGAAAAAAACGCACCTTCAACATTTTATATCATAGTAATTAGTAAAAATCAATTACGCTGGCCAAAGTAATGTTAAGACAACATATGGCATGTATTTGTTCTTGCTGATTTTACAAATTAGTACTAGCCTATCTAGGTAAGGAGTTAAACTAGTGTAAACACAATGTTGGCAATAGTTTTCAGCTTTGGAGTGATTTCAAGAAATGTACTAATACTTGCAAATCACACACCTGGGACACTCAACAAACATAGGTTCCTCTAAGCAGCTGTGTAAGACTCTGAAAATGAAAGTTATTGATGCCCACAATGCAGGAGAAGCTACAAGAAGATAGCAAAATGTTGTCAGCTTGCAGTTTCCACAGTGAGAAATGTAATTAAGAGATGGCAGTTCAGGGGAACTGTGGAGGTCAAAATAAGATCTGGAAGACCAAGAAAACTCTGGGAGAGAACTGCTCGTATGCTGGTCAGAAAGACAAATCAAAACCCCCATTTGACTGCAAAAAAACCTGCAGGAAGATTTAGCAGACTCAGGAGTGGTGGTGCACCGTTCCACAAGACCTTCATGGAATAGTCAGCAGAAAAAAACCTTACCTGCATCCCCTTCATAAAATCCAACATCAGAAGTATGTAACAGAACATCTACAGAAGCCTGATGCATTTTGCAAACAAGTGCTGTGGACTGGTGAAGTTATAATAGAACTCTTCGGCCGCAATCAGCAAAGGCATGTTTGGAGAAAAAAAGGAGCAGAATTTCATGAAAAGAACATCTTGCCAACGATTAAGCAAGGGGGTGGATCTATCATGTTTTGGGGCAGTGCAAAAGCCAGTGGCACAAGAAACATTGCATGGGTGGAGGGAAGAATGGATTCCACTAAACTCTTCCAGCAAACTCTGGAAGCAAACATCACACCATCCATAAAAAAGCTGAAGCTGAAAAGAGGATGGCTTCTACAACAGGACAATGATCCTAAACGTACCTCAGAATCCACTATGTAATACCTCAAGAGGCGCAAGCTGAAGGTTTTGGACGGCCATCACAGTCCCCTGATTTAAACATCATTGAAAGTTTGGGGGTAGATCTTAAAAGAGCTGTGCATGCAAGACATCCAGTGAATATTACAAAACTAGAAGCGTTTGCAGGGAAGAATGGGAGAAAATCCCAATTACAAGAATTGAAAGACTTTTAGCGGCTATAAAAAGCATTTCCAAGCTGTGATATCTGCCAGAGGAGGTGTTACTAAGTACTGATTATGTAGGATGCACCAAACTTTTCCACATTGCCACAATAATGCTTTTATTTCTTATCTTTGTTCAATTTATGACATAAAAAGTAACTATGCATCACTGTTTGCTGAAAATATTGTTCATTTTTTCCTTTTTCAAGAGAGACTGTGTTTACATCTTTTCAATTAAAAAATCACCAAAATCTGTTATTTATCAAGGGGTGCCTAAACTTTTGCATAAGACTGTATATCCTGTTGAAGCAGTAAGGGGGTACTTAGTGTTGCCCCATGATTATTATTTTGGCTTTATTTTTGTTAAATAAATAATGGCATTGTAAAAAAAAAAAAATGTTTTTTACAATGTATTTGCCTAGTACTAAGACCTGCGATGAGCAGATGATTTTTATTAAGTCTTTACACAGTAAAACACATACCATTAAAAGATATTTTAGGCAGCATGTGAACTAACTTTTACACATTCGTGCACACACACACACACACACACACACACACACACACACACACACACACACACACACACACACACACACCATTTACATTGTCAATTGGCTTGGAATCTCTAGTGATGCCTCTGTCTGAGAATAATATAGATTATTATATAGTATATAGAGTTATAAAGTATATAGAAGATTATATATAGAACATTTTGTATAAGACATTTTATTCACCATAATTTACAGTTTGACTCCACGGTCTGTCCAGGTCCATAAATAATCTCACTGAATTTACATGTGCATTTCTCCCTCGTCACACAGTTGTCATTATGGTCTGCATACTGGCCCTCTGGACAGTAACATCCACTGATGCAGATATTAGTACCATAGTACTGTAGGAAAATCAGAAACAAAAAAAAATCTATTTAATTTTCAAACTCTAGATATGACTTCTACCTCTCAGTCATAATGTAAAGTGCATGCTATAAACAGACAGAGAGAATTATATAGAAGACTAGCGCAAATTCTAATTCAGTGTTTCCTGTTTTAGTGATTACTTTCTACAATCTAGTATAATACTGGACAATTCCAAACTATGAAATAACTCATATAGCGTTAGGTAATTAAGGAACAAAAACAGCAGCAGTCAGTTGTTATTTTAAGACATGAAAGTCAGATGTTCTGGAATAATTCTTGCAAGAACAGTATTGTCAAGTGCCCATGAGGCACCATGAGGCACCATGATGAAGCTTCATGACTTTCATGATGACCTTCCCTGGAATGCAAGAACAAAACCTCTTCTGCAGAGGAGAAGTTCATTTAGAGTTACCAGTCTAAATTAATAAACAGCACCTCAGATTAAAGCTGTTATTAAGGCTTTACAGAACATAAGTAGCAGACACATCTCAATATTAACTGTTCAAAGGAGGCTATTGCATATTTTTTATGCCTTCAGCATAGTTTTACAATGCAGGAAGAAATAAAAATCAAGAAAGACCATGGAATTAGAAGGTGTGCCCCAACTCTTGACTGGTACTGTATTATTAGGAATGTGGTTTTAAAGGCCCATACAAATTTTTGCCTAGGGCTCCAACAGACTCTGTAATTACCTCTGTCATATATAGCCGTGGCAAAGATGGCTTGCTCAGGCTTTCACATGTCCTTTGTGTTGTGTCTACTGGTGTTTGTGCACAATGGACACATATTTGACCGCGTGGACAATCTAAAGAAGTAAAAAAGCATTAAAGGCTTTAGATTTGTGACAGATTATTGAATATACTGTTTATGCATATGTTCATTTATAGTTCACTGATTTAACTGGATCACCTGTAACTCTGTCCATTCATGCACTTATCTGGTTGATCAGGAAATAAGATTATGGAGGTACAAATCAGGAGCTTGACCAAACGTGGACATTTGATCATAGAAAAAAAAAATTATATATATATAATTGGTAACTGTTTAGTTTCAGTGAAACCGTTCCCAGTGTGTTCCTGTTCTTCGATGATCTAACTTCTGTTTTTGCTGCAGTGTTTACCTGTTTTCTATTCTAAGATGTTTTTCCTGTCCACCATGAACCTTTCAGTGAGGGTGTATGCAACATAGGTTTATAGCATGAGAAGTGTTCAAGTCAAACCAGGACTTGTAATGAAATGTCTTGTGAATGAAGGCATAGAATCAATTGACATTTACAGAAAACATCATGCAGAGTATTGTGATTAGATTCTTAGCTGCAATAAAACCATAGTCTGCTACAAATATTTTAAAGAAGAATGCGTCTGTGAATGCCAATCCCATCGCCTTGCAGAAGAGAACTATCTGTCTGTGGGAACTGTACACACAATCATTCATGAAGACCACTTGCACATTATGCAAATTATTGCCATATCCCTCTTTACAGTCCTGACCCCATTGCAAGCCATTTCCGCATGTTTGGGCCATTAAAGGAATCTGTGGGAAGCCACCGTTTCAGAAAGGAAAAAGTTTAGCAGGGGATTATACAGAGAAATAAAGGTAGCTTTTACTCTCATAACTGTGTGCTGTTTTTTTACACAATCAAAGGTCCTGGTTTGAATCGAACGCCTTACTTATTTAAACGGTATATAGACTTACAGTCTTGGCTGATTAACTGCATGAATGCACAGGTGTTTAGGTTATGCTATTAAAGTTGTCTGTGAGTCTATAATCTACCAGTGAATAACTACTACAGTGGAACCTTGGATTGCGAGCATAATTTGTTCAGAAAGCAGGCTCATTCCGTAAATCAAAGCAAATTTTTCCATAAGAAATAATGGAACTCCCATCCCCCACCCCTATTTGTATGTAAAAACATACAAATAATTAATACAAAATATAAAGTAAAAATAAAACAAATGTACCTGCACTTTACCTTTAAAAAAAGTTAAAACAAATCCCGACAGTGTTAGTGTTAGTGTTTCTATTTATGCGTGCAGGTGTTGTGTGTACGTGTGAAGCTAAAGTAAAAGGAGAAGAGAAATGAGCCCCTCCCCTCTCCCTCTTCTCGTCTTACACAGTTACACCTCTCTTATTTGAGTTTCACACATACACACGCACACAACAGAAAGACTGATATATCAGGAAAATAAACAAGAAATCTCTCTAATGACACTCGAGTGAGCACAGACTAACAGAATCACTGCTGTAAAGTAAAAATAAAACAAATTAACCTGTACTTTACCTTTGAAAAAAATCACGAGAGAGCACTGTTTCCGTTTAACAAGTTTAACAAGCACTAAAACCGAGCAGGGGAGACGATTACCCACTGCTCAATTCCGCAGCGCAAGACAAAGAAGAAACATTGGCTCAGTTGTGATCACGTAACACTCGGCATCAAAACAAAAATCACATGCGTGCTACATACTTGCTCGTTTTTCTCAAGTCAAAATTCATTAAAAATCTTTGCTCGTCTTGAGGAACACTCGCAAACCACAATACTTGCAATCTGAGGTTCCACTGTTTAATCATAGTCATTACAGTTATAACTAGTTGTTAATAATTTAATTTCCAATATATCAAAGAATAATAACTTTACCACAAATGTCTGAACATCTGAGATTTCCATTTTCACATATGCTGCAAAACAAATACCCAGCACAGTTTACATGTATCATAATAATATTTTGATTACACATTTCAATTTGTTGGTTGTAAATGTTTCTGTTAATGTAGGCCACATATGTGATTACATACCATTGGCGTCCATCAATAATCTTGCTCCCCGGACCTGTTATTCCACCTGGGTAGTGGCAATTGCAGAGGGAACGAGGACTGCACTTGAGTGGTGTGTCGAGATGGGTGCCAGAAGGGCATCCACAACCCTCGACTGCGTCATCTGATATGACACCAGTAGAGTCATGACTAGAGAATAAGCGGCATGTATTATCACATGACTGCATAGCGTAATCAAATATCAGATTCGAAGGGCAGGATTTAGCTGGAACAAAGACAAAGAAAAATATAAAGTCAATGGGTTTCACATTACTCTTGGGACAGAAAGTCCTGTAACTTATTCATTAATTTTTAGTAAGCACTTTATCCTAGGTCATAGATGGGCTGGGACTAGCACTGCAACCAGTGCCTGGGAATCGAACCTAGGCTTTCTGCATGGCATGCAAGGATTGCACCAAATCAAGATCAAATTCAAGAATGTTGGAAAGCCCCCTTAAAGTTACATGTTAAACATCTAGAACAGTGGCATGCCAGCAGTCATTTAATTCAGTCTTGACTAGATGTCGCAAAGATGCCCTGAAGGATTCATACATTTTTAAGTAGTATTAATTTAGTTAACAAAAATAATTACAAAAATATTTTTTGACGACCTTTTTTCGTAAGATGAGACAATGATAAATAAACAGTGACAATGACTCAATCGGCATGCAATACTGTTAACGAAAAAAAATGCAACTAAAATGCATTTTAAAAAATGATGAACTAATAAAACATCTGTCTTTATTTTTGTCAACATTTAATTTTTGTCACAATCCACTGCGATGTGGTGTTCATTCACATCAAATACCACACAACGCTTTATCAATAACAGTGGCGGCCGGTCAATACGGGGCGCAGGCGTGGCGCCCCCCTTAAAGTTAGGCAGAGAAGAATGCTCCTTTAACATGTAATTATTTAACATAATAATAATTTATTTTAATAATGAAATAAAGTCATTTAGTCACAAAATTCCGCTGTATTTCTTAATATAATGTATTTGTAATAAAAAAAAAATCTAACCTGTATTACGTCCATTTGTGTTCGTGTATGCGGGACGCCGGACAAACGAGTGTCTATGTAGGCACGTAAACTTTTGAAAAGCATATGACTTGAGGCTGAGCTCTGATTGGATTTTGTCAAATCATCCTGGGTCGCAGCACTGTGCACCCTGAACCCTCCCTCTTTTGTTCTTAGCGAATCAATATTGTTTTTAAATATTTGGGCTCATGTGATTGGACCATTCTCAACAAGTCTTTTTCAGCACTTCTTATGGTAAGCGGAGCTGCTGACTGGATGCGATGTGAGTCAGGCCTTTATTTTATGCTAGTAGTAATGATGCTTAATCACCTGATAAATGGCTATTTACAGACGAGTATTAAAAGTTGAATTTTAATTTTGTTTGCGCCCCCCCCCCAAAATTTTTTTGCACCAGCCGCCACTGATCAATAATCTCCCAGAGTTATCAACTTTGATTGTATCACTATCTGACTTCACAGTTAGATGTGAAGATTGCGACTGAACATTTAGAGTCAACATTTCTTTATACCTTAGATAATGTGGCTCCAGTTAAAAGGAAATTGATTAGAGATAAGAAACTCGCTCCCAGGTGTAATGACCATACATGCACTTTAAAACAAACCGCTCAGAAATTAGAGGCGCAAATGGCGTCAAACTAAATTATTAGTATTCCAAATAGCATAGAAGGAGAGCATCCTGAATTATAAAAAGGCTTTCAGTGATGCTTGATCATTGTATTTCTCCACTCTTATTGAAAATAACAAAAATAATCCTAGATTTTTATTTAACACCATAGCTAAATTAACTAGAAACAAGACCACTGCAGAAACCTCCACAGCAACAACATACAGTAGTGAGGACTTCATGAACTTTTTCAATAACAAAATCATAAATATTAGGCAAAAGATTCAGGCTTTGAAACAAGATGATAAACTAACCACACCACATCAGAACCTAGGATACTTTACTCACCTTGAAGAGAGTGAACTAATTTCACTAATCTCTTCTTAAAAATCATCAACCTGTGTAATAGATCCTATATCGACACATTTTCTCAAGCAGATAGTACCAGTAATAACAAAACCCATGTTGAAAATAATGAACTTTTCACTCAGCAGTAGGTATGCTCGCAAATCTTTTAAATTAGCAGTTATTAAGCTGTCCAATTACATGCCGGTATCAAACCTCCCCTTGATCTCTAAGATTCTGGAAAAGGTAGTAGCACAGCAGCTATGTTTATATCTACATACTGTAGAAATGGCATAAATTAATTGTATCAGTCAGGATTTAGGCCTAATCACAGCACAGAAAAAGCACTTGTTAAAGTAGTAAATGACCTATTGGTGTTCCACAGGGTTCAGTTTTAGGCCCACTGCTTTTTTCTCTTTACATGCTTCCTCAGGGCAACATAATTCGTAAGCATGGTATTAGTTTTCATTGTTATGCTGATAAAACACTTATACATCTCAGCAAAACCAGATGAGAAAACCCAACCTCCTACTAAAGTTAAGCAATGTGTTCAGGACATAAGAGATTGGATGTTAATCGACTTCCTTCTGCCTAATCCTGATAAGGCAGAAGTTCTAGTCACAGGATCACAAGCAGCTAGAAGCTTTCTGATCACACTGTAATTTTAGATGGCCTTTCTGTTCTATCTAGTGCAACCGTGAAAGACCTTGGTGTGATTATAGATCCCAGCCTGTTATTTGAAGCAAATGTAGATAATACTACCAGGATAGCTTTCTTTCACCTTAGAAATATTGTCAAGCTTGAAGAAAAACTAGTTCATGCTTTTATCACCTCTAGGTTGGACTATTCTAATGCCTTACTGTCTGGTTGTTCAACTAGGTGCATAAACAAGCTTCAGTTAGTCAAGAATGCAGCAGCGAGAATCCTCACTAGAACCAGAAGATACGAGCACATCACCCCTGTCTTATCCACATGGCATTGGCTCCCTGTGAAATTTCGCATCGATTTTAAAATACTACTATTGACATATAAAGCATTAAATGGTCTCGCACCTAGACTTTTATTAATTAATAATGATTTTATTGCTAAAATGTTAGACTAAAACTAGACTGAAATACTTATAGTTTTCTTTGACTTAAACTAGACTAAAATGCCCAGACTTTTAGTTGACTTGACTAAACAAAAATAGGATAAGATTGACTATAATAAACCTAACAGGGACATTTATCCCGGGACTTACGGTATAAGACATAAATTGAAAATAGCTGACAAAATTATCACTATTTTCAATTTTAATAAAACTTAACATTTTATTAGTTTGATTAAAAGTATAAGTAAACACAAAGGAAATCTCTTTATATAATTTTATACTTAATTGGAAATTGTGTAGGACAGCGTAGGCTGTGAAGCTTAAAAATCAATTTACTCCTGAGTATGTGGACCACTTGGGGTGTGAATCAAATCCACAGAAGCTCACAACACTCTTCTGATGCATATAGAGTACATTTCCCATAAGATCTGATTAGATAGATCAGTCTCTGAATTATTGGAATGACCTGTATGTATTTCATGTCGTGTTTCATAAAATTTTTTGAATTGTATTTAATTATGCACATTGTTATCTATTGTTCAGTACATTAACACTTGTTTATATGATTGGTTAAAAGTCTTATCTTATATTAGACTCACGGCAGTCCGTTTCTGCTCTCCAGTCACCAATGTAGACGCCCTGGCTAGCGCAGGCTTTAGCGTAGTTTCCCAGGCCAACACAAGCACGCTCCCATAAATCAGTAGCTGTCTGGCAGGTTCTCCTAACACAGGCCTGTAGATTTAAATGCATTTAGATTTGCTACAATTGTTCACCCATATATCAAGTAAAAAAATTTTTTTAAAATTGTTTCTTACATCAAAATAAGAGGCAACAGGCACATAGTCATGGCACGAGGCAAACAGGCCACTCATATTTTTCAGATGGCTGCACTTATCTATGGCATATTTCTCTGAGTAGAAATAGAATACCAAAGCAAAATGTTATAAGTAAAAATAAATAAATAAATAAACAAAAGAAGGAAATTTCAAGAAAAACAGTACTACCTAATAGTATGATGTATATGATAATATACTAGCTGTACCGTTGTCAGTGTTGATGCAAACTTGGGGAATATTTGGCGTGCAGGCCCCCACCGCCCAGGATAGAGTAAAAAGCTGAGGTGTGTTTTCTACAATACCACTGCTTGTAGTAAAGTCATCTCCTGTGTTGTGATTGTATGATCCACAAAGACCTGTAAAAGTGAAATATACATATGCACATGAATAAATTTCACAAGGTTGCCAACAAACTCTGGCTGTGACTGATATACACTATATTGCCAAAAGCATCTTGATGCCTAATAATGATCCCCATGTTTAATTTCTTGCTAGTACTACTACAACCATTTTCGTTCAGCCATTGGCCATATAGTGTATATACTGTACCCTGCTCAGTGAATGGATGTACCTTTGGTTGATTCATTTTGTGGTAGGGACAAGTACATTTGAACTTCAGGAGAAACTTGCACTTGCATCTTCATTTTAAAACTTGTGTGGACCACGACAAACATCGAAGACTGCCAGCAGATGGTGGCATGTTCTGAAATGGGAAACATTTTACTTCACTGAAAAACTAATGAGTTCAATGAACTTAAACTATTGTATATTTAAGTTCACTTAACTTGGTGCTCATGTAGACTTAAACTGTTAAGTTCAGCCAACTCACACACCTTGGGCAATTTAGGAACATCAATTAACCTAACCTACATGTTTTTGGACTATGGGAGGAAACCCACCAAGCACAGGGAGAACATGCAAACTCCATGCTTTCAGAGATAGTAATGAAGCCTGCCTGGGAATTGAACTTGGACGTGCACGGCGACAGTGATATCCACTACACCACCGTGCCACCAGAAAATTTAACTGAAATTTAAAATTCATTCTAAATTGAATTGACTATATGTTTACTACTTTTGACTATTACAGCTTTGTGCAATCATGAATAAAACATACTGAACAGCACATTTAATGCATTTATTGTGCAAAATTAAACAATATCAATAAATACTGTAATGAAAATGAAACTGTAACTGTTTTGTAATAAAATTATTTGCATATTACAAGTCGAAATTAAGTTGATTTCTCAATCATATCTTCACAAAATCATGATAAAAATATCTTTATCATTAATTAATAGCAATTGGCATTTATCAATTTGAATATACAAGATGTATTAATAATTCACTTATATAAAAAGTATGCTACTATTATTAGTAAACTTACACACTATTTTGCTATAAACATATTTAGCCATAAATATCAAACTAGCTTTCAGTTCTACTTCTAAGAAAGCCTTTTGTGTGTTCTGGGCCATTTATTTGGGGGATTTGGAAACAAAATAAAATGCAAATCAGATATGCCATATTTAAGCCTGGCAATTTGCCAATAATGGACAATCATGTAACTATAATGGAAGTTAGTCTGTAAAAGTGTTTTGGCAGGTTTGATGCAAACATTTATATACAACTTAACCTAAAGATTTATGAAGACCATTGCATATAAAACCAAGGACTGCTGTCCTCAGCTGTACCATATACTGTACCATGGCCTTTCTTGATTTTTATTTCTTCATACTGTACATTGTAAAACAATGCTAAAGGCATCCCAAATAAGCAATAATCTCTTTTAAACAGTTGTTAGTTGATACAAGTTGTTAGTCGATATATCTTCTATCAATCAAAATTTGTGTCTACATATTTGACTGGTACTAATATATTATATATTATATATTACACATTAACATTTAGGCATTTGGCAGACATACTTATTCAGAGCGAAAAAAGTGCTTGTAAGAGAGCGAGAGAGAGAGAGAGAGAGAGAGAGAGAGAGAGAGAGAGAGAGAGAGAGAGAGAGACATACATTTACTGCTTTACCAACTTCTGCAATCAGACTATAGTGATTCCGTAACTATCTAAATCATATTTATTTTGGTTTGTAGAAAACCTACCTGTTTGTGACAAATCTGTTATAGTTATATCTTTTTCCCCATGTTGAACACTGTTTAATGAGAAGGTGTATGTATCCTAAATATAGAGACAAACATTTCATCACCTTGGAAATAATCCTCACAATAATATCTGACAAAAACATCAGCACAATCTTAAAATGTAAAACATACCTCATACAAAGTAAAATTGATTGATTCTATTTTTACACCAGAAAACTTGATGATCACATTCCAATTTAATCCCTGTAAAAAGACAAAGTATACTGTTATATTACAGTATTTTTTTTATTATAATAGGCATCAATAGGATTTCTCCCAGTGCTTTGTGGGTTTCCTCCAGGTAATCTGGTTTCCTCCCACAGTCCAAAGACATGTAGATTAGGTTAATTGGCATTCCCAAATTCCCAAATCCCATAGTATTTACATTGCATTTGCAAATATAAGTAGAGAGGATTTCACAATCCAACACAAATACACAAACATACAAATACTACACCAGTCTATATAAGGAACTTCTATAAACCAGGCACCAGTTTATTTTACCAAGGGGTGATTAAATAGGTTGATAGATGGAATTTTTAAAAACTTACCTTTGCAGCCATATAGGTACCTGTTCCGAGCACATAATATTGTTTACCATCAAAGGTAGTGACAAACAAGCCTTCAATGATGCATAGAGGTTGACAGGTATTGGCTGAACATTCCCATTTTCCTTTGATGCAATCACTGAAAAGCAAAGCCAAATGTTATGATAGGATAAAGAAATAAAAACAGCATTTCAGCAGATGATATCCAATCAGACTATATGACATTATAAAAGTCTTCACCAAGTTTGGCACTTTAAGCTGAGCCTGTGCCCTGCTTTATACGTTTTTGTCCCATACACACAAGGACAGTCCTCGACCTTAACAATCTGGTGGCCTTCAGCTCGATCATTCTGGACAAAACCTGAAGAAAAGATGCAGAGAGTGATAAACACACACACAACGTAAGAGAGAGAGAGAGAGAGAGAGGGAGAGAGAGAGAGAGAGAGGCATGGTTGCTATTACTTGGTGGTAGGTCAAGCATAATGCCTGGAAAAAAAAATTGCCCACCTGCCACAGATAATACAAAAATTGCACCCAAGAAAGAACTATTTTACATGCAAGTCAGATTATGTGACATTATATGACCGGTGAGAACAGGTGTTCTAACAGTCATTAATTACACTGTCAGTTGCCAAAATGTGGACTGGCACAGCCTGGCACAGTCATCAGTACAGGAAAGAAGGGAGTGTCATGGTGGGGCATTGGGGTGAAGGATCCAAGCGTTAGAGCGAGTGTTTACTGTGTTTTGGGCTAAAATGCCCACCTGCCACAGAAAGCCCTTGACCCCCATCCTCACGGACCACGCAGAACTTTGCAGACCATTGGGCGGTCATTCGCAGCGGCTCACAATAATACTTCTCACCGTGAGTCAAACCGCATAGGTGAGATAGAGGTATAGGTGTATAAGATAGAGGTATAGATAGAGGGCGGGTTATCATGGGTGGGGCTTGTTGACAACTTTCATACACACACACTAACGGAATGACTGCTGTCTGGCTCACAGATCACATAAATTGTCTGAATAACGAATTACATTTCTGAAAATATAACAAAATAACTTAAATGGTGAACCTAACGTGTTAGATTACTCGTTACATCAAAAAAGTAATACAAGTACTCTAACACCCAAGATTGTTAATTACACTGTCAGTTGCCAGAATCTGGAAAAGTAGCCTGGCACAGTCATCAGTATGGGAAAGAGGGCAGTGTCATGGTGGGGCGTTGGGGTGAAGGATCCAAGCGCAGAGCGAATGTTTGCTGTGTTATGCGCTAAAATGCCCACTTACCACGCAGAATATCATATTTGATAATAATAAACCTATGAATGTAAGTCCTAGGTTCTAGAATAATTTGGCTCCCTGAAGCATGTGTGTGTTTAAGAGTCCTTACCGCATTGTAAGGGTATTCTTTTGTTTCATCAAATATCAGACAATTTTCATTGTGGATGATATAGTTAGTAAACAGCTTTACTTTGTCATCAAGTCTAGACAATTAAATCATGATTATTGTGTGCACAGGGAAAACTAAATATTGTATGTGCCTAAAAAAAATGTACTCTGCAAACAAGGCTCATCCTTAAAAAAAAATAATAATTTCCTTGTTATATTATTAGACCATCATTGTACTTAACCATTGACAGTTGATGGGTATATGTTAATTACAATACTGGCAACAAGAAACACACACCATCTGGAGGAAGACAAGTTCTGGTCTTGTCATTGCTATGATGTTCGGGGTTGGAGCAGGTGGGAGGATAAGCATCACCCTTTTCATGAAATATCCAATCCGGAGGACATAGAGGATGTTCTGCAGAAGTTTTAACATTTATTAATTTTTATTTGTGTAATATTATCTAAAAAAAAGAAATCCCTATAAACAATATGCAGGGTAAATAAAATTGTTCCACTTACTGCATGGAATTTGTGATAGCAGTGTTGATCGTGATGGCAGTGTTGAGTCATCGCAGTGGTTCAGAAACTCTATATAGAAAGAGCACTTTACTTCCTCTGAAACATTGTATGTGTTTAGGTGGCAGAGTTTTTGAAAATCGTCCATCCAATGTCCCAGGCACTCCCTGGCTTTAGATAGAAAATTTTCACAAATCTGGGAAACAAAACATAAATATTTGAGTTATTCATGCATGCAGTCAACTGTGGTGTCTGATTGGGGAGTGTGACATTTAGTTTTGTAAGAATCCTCAAATCTGGGATAGCTTGGTTATAATAGGAGCCAGGTTATAAGTATTCCAGTTACTAGTTTTTTAAATATTAGTGGAAGTTATTCTGTGATTCTTGAGTAAATACTATTTGAGTTGCCAGATCCTAAATCTCCCGGCAAAACTAGTGGAACCGTCAGCATTAGAGGATGTTTAGCTATGAAGCAAACCACAGAAAAATGGCAAATAATGCTAAATGTTTAAGAGTTGAGCATATTGAGTTTCTTGAGCATACTGAGTTTCTTAGTCGTACAAATGCATAATTTTTTTTCCACATAAATTGGTGGGGGGAAATACAATCACCCAATATAGAGAAAAAATATGAAATCATCAAACAACAACAAAACAGCCTTTTAAGACTTTACGACAGAAGAATTTGCATTATTTCGACTTGTGTTAGCATCTTCTCTGTAAAGTTGAGGGACTGACACTGGTCTAAGATCTTGAAAATTATGCCTTGTATGCTGCTACTTAATATACTTACATTTACTTGCATCTATTTACATAAAAAAAAACATATATACATTGTAAATCAAGTTAAGTACTAGTTTCTAGGATAATTTGGCTTCCTGAAGCAGGTTTGTGAAATAATTAATTCATGAATAAGAGTCCTTACCCCATAGTTAGAAAATGCTTTTCTTTCATCAGATATCAGACAATTTTCATCACGGATGATA
The DNA here is from genome assembly GCA_011419295.1 of Clarias macrocephalus. Taxonomy (NCBI): domain Eukaryota; kingdom Metazoa; phylum Chordata; class Actinopteri; order Siluriformes; family Clariidae; genus Clarias; species Clarias macrocephalus. The sequence goes on from JAAGKR010003707.1 coordinate 42,867, forward strand.
TTGTTAGTAAGCAGCTTTACTTTGTCATCTGGGGGAAAAAATGATATAAAATCCTTATAAAGCTCAATAAAATAAGTAAGATATTAGACATAATTAATCACATTTTTATAAAGCAAAATGGATTCATCCATATTGTTTCTGTTGAATCTTGGCACTGACCTGAACTTTTTAGTCCGCCACACATCCCACGCAACACATCCATTGAGGGCAGGTTCAGTTCCACCTGTAACAAGTATTAAAACACTGAAAACAAAGCTTAGGGTGCGGGCATGTGGGAATGGGTGGGTATGTGTACCAGTCTGTAAAAATCAGTTATTGCAGTTACAAAAAAAAACAACAACAACAAAAAAAAAAACAAGAAGAAGTTTGGCATAAAAACAATGATGAAAGCTGTATTTCTTCTTAATCTTGGTGTGTAAATTGCTTATTAAAATACATTAATAACTAGAAAAATTACCAAAAAAAGAACAAAACTGAGAAAAATTCAGTGATTATATCATCAACATATGAACATCTTTACCTTAAATAATTGGAGATTGATTTGGCGGTCTCTGGTATTTAAGGCGATAATGCCATATTGTAAACTTTACATCACTACAAGCTTCGATAAATTAAAGTTTCTATATTTCCTATTCATTTGAATATTTAGACTCACCATCCATTTAATAAGAAACACGTGGTTACCTGAACATGCACGTATCTAATCATCCAAACAGCAGAATTCATGAGCACTGGGTAATGTCCACATCAAGCATCAGGATGAATAAGAAACTTTTTTTCACACACAAAAGTCATTAAGGTTACTAACATTAAACACACACACACACACACACACACACACACACACACACACACACACACACACACACATGTAGTGGGTTAAAGCACCTTGTTGAGAAGATAAGTTTTTTTAAGAAATGACCAGATTGGCTTGGCTTGAGCTGCCAGGCGTTACAGATTTACTCAATAATCAAATACTCTCCAAAAGAAACAAATTTTCCTGTATATCTGTCTGACCGAGATACTTTAAAGTACTTCTTGATGCTATTGATAACATAAATGTGCAAATCTGGAAGAGATTTGATTCTGAAGATTGATTCTGAACGAAAATCCTTAATTCATCCGTGTTCTATCCTGCTTATCCTGTCCAGGGTCACAGGTGTCTTGGATCCTGTCCCAGGAGACTTTGGGCACAAGGCGGGGTGCATCCTGGACAGGGTATCAATCTATTGTGCTTGGTGGGAGGAAACGCGCCAAGCACAGGGAGAACATGCAAACGCCACGCACACAGACCCAAGGTGGGAATTGATCTCTTATTTCTGGAGGTGCTAGGCCATAGTGCTAATCACTATGCCACCATGCTACCTCAGAAAATTATACTTAAGTTAATAATCAAATAAATGCACAATTCATCTGTAATGGTCAGCTGCTTTACAAGTTCATGTAACCTTTTAGGCATTACAAGAGATAGATAGATTGGACTAGAGATAGTCCAATTAACCTTAAATTTTTAACAGAAGTTAAACTTAACTTCCTGCATGGGTGAGTTTAAAGATTAAAGAAGAAACCACATTACTATAGATTTCCTGTCAGCTCAAACTCAAAGAAGCCTGGTCATTCCCCCTTTATCACAGCCAACAACAGTGTGTTTCAAGCTTCCACTTCCAAACCAGAACCTTCCACTCACATGATGTTTTTCACACCTTTCAGAGTAAACTCTGAGTGTTTTTGTGTAAAAATCCAAAAAGGGTCAAAAATATCTAAAACGCTCAAACCAGCCCAAAATCTAGTACCAGAACCAATGCCACAATCAAAGTCTCAGAGATTATGTTTGATGGGGATGTGTAGCTTTCTATGCATTATGCCGTACACATTATGTACAGGTATTCCTAATAAAGTAGATGTTATATGCTAATTTCAGTATAAACTGATATAACTGTTAAATCTTCAAATACCCATATATTCTAAATAATACTTACTAGTTGAAACTATATAGAGATACTGGAAGCATGTTGCTGTACTCACCGAAAGTGAAGTGACACCCTTAGACTCTTCACTGTACCATGTGACAAAAAGAGGCAAAACTTTGCTTTCAAGTTTTTGGTAAATGCCAAATGTGTACAGACGCTGATAGGTGTGATCATAGGGAAGAGAGACGCTGTAAAAGATTGTCATTAAAAACATTAGTAAAGATCATTTTGTAGTGATCACACAATGTTTGTTTCAGTAAGTGTGCACAATAACACACTGACAGGTTTGTCATGGCTATTCGAAAAAATTTAGAATAAAAATGCTAAATGCTAAAATGAAAAGTATTTTTCATACTTTAAGACAGTACAAACTTTTCTAGTAGAATAATTAAATACAATAAATAATACAAAGCAGGTGATTTAAAACAAGGAAATTCCTCAAGTGAAAAAGTGACTGAGTTCTACTTAAACAGTAAAAAATTATAGGAGATAGATAACTATTAATTTAGGCTGAAAAACTAAAGATAAATTACTATTTCGTTATTGTCTTTATTCCAGGTGTGATGTGATATACCTCTTTCCTTCCACAGTGAGCGTGCCATCCTGAATGATGGTATTAATTTTATTCACAGAAATCTCAACTTTCTTAATGAAGCCACTTGGATCACGCTGCACTGAGATATAACAGTCGACTCCACCATGAGAAAAGTGTGTCATTATTACAGGACATGTGGAATTCACATGAAACATGGTGTTGTTGAAAGTCTGTATGACCCCACTGGCAAAGGTCTTGCACACGTCTGAGAAAAAAAAAAAAGAAAAAAAACATTAAATAAAAGAAGCAAGACAAGTTTCTTTACCACAATTTTATATATATATATATATATTTTTTTTTTTTAAATCAGAGCAATTTAACAAAAATCACAGGGTGAATTTATTGCAAGATAGGCTTATTGGATGAATTAATTAAGTGTAAAACAAAATATTGTAAAATCTTTTGAGAGCTAGTCTAGCTGCAGCACCGTAGCAAAAACCTGCCTTGTCATACTTTGTCCTAAATCTGGGCAAATTTACCCGCCAGACCCTGCTCATCTGGGATGCTGATGATCTAGTGTAACTTTAAAACATACATATTTACTGTACTGTAGGTTTATGGTAAGGTCTACTTACAAGGGTTTTGAGTTGAGATAGAGTCAATCTGACCTGGGAGAAAGAAAAAAAAACATTTACAAGGCTTAATTAAAATATGATTTTAGTTTTATTGACACAACCTGCAAAATCTTCCATTCTGGATATAATAATCATAATTAAAAACTAATCCCTCAAAAGCACTCACCTGTGATGGACAGTAAAATTACTAATAGTATCTGGTGCCGAGCCATGTTTGGACAGTGTAACAACCAAACATGCATTATAGGTGTGAAGGACTACTTTCTAACATTTCTTTTATACTCTTTTATGGACCCACTTTGCATAGCATGAGGAAATGTTCAAGCTTAATCATCCACCTCCCTCCCCTTGCAATGCAATGTTCTTCTTTGATATTTATCAAATACCGCAATAAAATCCCTAAAATTTATTTAATTTCATATGCATTTATTTACTTCTTCTGGTATGTGAGGAACATTTTAAGAGCAACAAGTGACTGAGCTCCTGCTCATGTTTGGTGGAAATGTGTGGATACATAGCACAAAACTAGAATCAATCCAGGCATCAGTGAATGTTTTGATATCTTGTATTAAAAAAGCCAATAAACCAAAAAGGTTGAACGATCAACAATGCTTGTTACAGTGAGATAAGTTGAAGCCTAAACTTCAGATAAAACACAGTAGACTGCTATTCAAGGGCGTTGTGATCTTGCATGACAATGCACATCTACATACCTCTGCCCACACTGTCTACACTCTTCAATTTTGAGCTGTTAATGCAAGCTCAAAATCTATACTTCTGATCTTGCTCCATCTTTCACCTATTTGAATGCAACCCTATGAGGATGAAGATTTACTTCTGATGATGCATTCGTGGCAGCACAGTCTAAAATATTTTTGATGACAGACAAAGTGTATTGAAAAGCAAGTTGATTAAAATAAATTCTGCAGCCAGAGTGTGGATAATTTTTGCCTCACTCATGTGTGTGTGTGTGTGTGTGTGTGTGTGTGTGTGTGTGTGTGTGTGTGTGTGTGTGTGTGTGTGTGTGTGTGTGTGTGTGTGTGTGTGTGTGTGTGTGTGTGTGTGTGTGTGTGAAGGGGGTAAACAACTCTTTCTTCAGAAACTGTATCCAATGTTCTACTTAACGCTAGTAAACTGTGAAACATCCTGTTTCTTTGGAAGCCCCTGTTTAATTATGATTATATGGCTGATAAAAAAGATTTATTTAAACAATATCCTGCTTCTTTGGAATCTTTGTTCTCATGCCTTCTTACTATGATTGTCAATTGTCCCATTTGAGCACTTAATGCAATTAAATGCATACGCCAATGTTCATCTTTAAAGTGAGCTGTTGTATTCAAGTACACTGTAAAAACTCCAACAAGATAAATGTTAAATGAATTCATATTGTATTGTTGGTCCAACTTCTTAAAGTGGTCCTTGGTGAGACAACAGGTAACATTGTGTTCTTGAAAACTATGAAAACACAGGTAATAAACTATAAAAAACAAGTTGAGCCAGCAATTTACCTTAACCGAGATGAAATCATGTGATTTTATAAGTCCTCAATAATTTTATCAAACCACAATGAAGAGGTGAAGATGGCTGTTTTGCGGACTCTTTATACTGGGTAAGTACAGTATTTATTTCTTTTTATTTATTTGTATTTTATTTTTTATTGTTATACTGAGGCACCCTGACATTACTCAGGTGAGCTTAACTAACATTAGGCTTCATGTTACTGTACTGTACAGGAGATAGTGAGTTAAAAGTTCATACACAGTACGATATGCAGTGAAATGCTTATATGACCGCTTGTGACCTTTAACAGTTTAACAGTACTCAGCAAGTTAAGGGATATAGAAATGTAGATGTACAGTATATAGTTACAGTTGTTTCCATGAAAACATTGTATACATAGTTCTTGGCTTGAAGAATATTTAATAGTTAAAACATCCTGTTTCTTTGGAAGCTTTGTTTCATTTTGATTACATGGGTGATAACGGAAATTATTTCAAACAATATTCCTTTGGAAACTTTGTCTTTATGTTTGCTTAACAACAATTGTCAATATATTTCTTTTAACAAGAATCTCCATGTTGAAAGTATTGTCAGTGCACATATTGCTTCCATTTTCAGCAGGTAATGCGATACGCCAATCTTCATCACTGAAAAGAGCTCTTGTACTCAAGTACATGATATTCTACATCAGGGGTGTCCAAATCCAGTCCTGGAGGGCCAGTGACCAGCACAGTTTGTAATTCACCAACACCTAAACACACCCACTGAACCTCGTAATTAACAGATTAGTTAAATCAGCTGTGTTTGAGAAGAAGAAGCACCAAACTGTGTTGGACACTGGCCCTCCAGGACTGGATTTGGACACCCCTGCTCTACATGCTTAGTGAGTTTCCTCAGGTTCCTCTGAGTTAATTCCTTTTTCAAATTGGTGATCTGCCTTGTGCAATGTCACAATAACTGCAGTTAATGCACACAACTGCACACAACGCTGCAGAGTTGTAACGCTCTTTGCAGCCAAGATTGTATATTGATGATTCATTTAGGTCATCAGCTGGCTTCATGTTATTGCCACATCACATTGCTGATCCTTGACCAGACAGTGGGCGTTACCATTGTTCAGTGGGTGTTATGCCCGGTGGGTTCATCTGTCTTCCCTCCTACTCTGAATCACTATGGAATAGGGTCAATCTGGACTCATCAGGCAACATGACTTGCACGTCTGTATGTGGAAATGCTCTTACTTTTTTTTTTCTTTTTCCCCGATTTTCTCCCTAATTTAGTCACATCCAATTCCTCTCCGTCACTAGGGGCTCCCACATTAAGGCTACTGCTACCATTCAGTCGCGAGGGCCGAAGACATTTTTCCCCCGAACCATATTTTCTCGCTCACACTCCAGCTGCGAGAGGTTACAGCATCACTCGGGAATCGAACTGGCGATCTCCAGATCGTAGGGCCAAATATTTACAATGCATACTTTCTTCCAGAAGAATGCAAGAACATAGGGTGACAAATAAGTGACCCTCTCAATAAATCTCTGTGAACTTGCTTGGAATTTGTTTCAATTTGTATTTCCTAGGATTCCCTTCAATCGATCATCTGCAAGGGCATAGATAATGAAAAAGAATGTCAAAGAATTGTAAATGCAAGTAAAAGAGTGGAAGAAAAAAGGCAGAACACCATAAAACAGATAGAATTGGCCGGAAGGTTAGTGATGGTTAGACATGATCAAAAAAATCATTATGTGAAAAGGGCAATTTGTAAGACTTTCTTCCAGAAGAGGCATGAACATAGGGTGAAATAAGAGTGGAGGCAGAAGCACTCAGGTGGACATCTTGTGTCGACGTTGTAATCTAAAAGAGATCAGTGAATGCAACGGACTGGTGGTGGTGTGTGAAATGACCCTTGTGGTGAGGAAGGTAAAGAGGACAAAGGCTGAGGACAAAGTGGTGGAAGCTGAAAAATGGATGAATGTTGTGCAGTTTTCAGGAAGGAATTGAGACAGGCTCTGGGTGGTCAGGAAGTGCTTCCAGTTGACTGGACAACTACAGCTAAGGTGATCAGGAAGACAGGTAGGAGGGTAAGGAATGGGAAAAGTGGACAAGGTGACTTATTGGTGGAACGAGGAAGAGAGTAAACAGAAGTACAGGCAGTGTCAGCGTCAGGTAAAGTTAGAGGTGGCAAAGGCCAATCAAAGTGCTTTTATGCTACAATAGGTTGGACAGTAAGGACGGAGAGGTGGATCTGTAGTTATCGCGATGGAAAGGATGTGCAGCATGTTAGATTGATTAAAGATAGGGATGGAAATGTACAGACAGTTGCCAGGAGGGTGATGGGAAGATAGAAGGAGTACTTTGATGAGGAAAATAAATAAGAACGAAAAGTAGAAGAGGTGACTGTTGTGGAGCAGGATGTAGCAAAAATCAATAAGAGTGAGGTGAGGAGGGCGTTAAAGAGGAGTGGAAAGGCAGTTGGTCCTGATGACATACTTGTGGAGGTATGGCAGTGCTGGTATACAGTTTAACTTTCAGCTTTCCACACACAGTGCACCCATCTCATGGCCCATGTACACAAATCGCTTGTGTATATTTAAGGTTTTGTAATATTATTTTTCTGATTCATCACAGTGCTTACACTACAGTATTCCACAGTTTGTTAAGTACAGTATATAACATAGTGCTTGAACAACATCTAAAACCAATAATTTTTACAGAATGGCAATAAGAAAGGGTAAACAGCAATTTTCAATTCTCCAAAAAAAAAATAATAATAATAATGCTGAATACATTTAAGGTGCTTACAGCAGCCTCTGTTTTGCAAAGGAAGCATATTTGCTTCACTTATCATATGACAGCCGAAGGACCAACAACAACAACTTCATAATCAACCTTTTGTACAAGAGAATAATTATTTTCCAAAGTGAGTAAAAGTCTCAAAATGATTTTTTATCACATTTTGCTGTCAAACCGTTCATGTACATTTAGGCCAATAACTCATTGAGAACTAAACTTCTTGTTCCTTGGTGTTTGTACATCACGGGTCTTCTGTATTTGACTTAAAATGTTACATCAGCTTGCAGTAGCGATTAATTTCTTTCTGTTACATAGTTATACCTAAACAGGACTGACAACTTTTTAGAAATGTTTGGTGTAGGATCTTGAAAAAAAAAGACATTGGTTCTGTGCATTAACACACACAATGTCCAAAATGTGCACGCCCAGCCATTTTGTCTAGCACTAACCAAACACCAGTTATAACCCATTATCACTAATCAACACAGAAAAATTACAAGGTTAAACCAAATGCAAATATTTTATTGTCACAGTAAATATTTACATACAATTCTCTGTTTGGATAATACTGACACTACCCTCACGCACTCTTTTAATGTTCCAGCTGGAGCTTATCATTGCTGCAGTCTGTACATACATTCGAATGTTGATTTATTATATTGTTGATCTAGAGGACTCATTTCATCATTACTTATCAGTGACACCTTCCAGAGTATTTACTTAATGAAGATTAGTTTGAGAAGAAAGAAATGCATGTCCCAAATTAAATAAAAAAAAAATTATTAAGAGAAGTATGGAACACAGTAAATCAAGTAACTTTTCAAATATTTTTCAGTACTTACATCTATTATCCTTCTTAGTAAAGCTCTGTGAACTTGGTTGGAATTTGTTTCTATTTGTATTCTTAGGATTCTCTTCAATCAACTATTTGTAAGGACATAAATAATGAAAAAGAAAAAAAAAACAAGTTCCAGAGTGTCAAAGAATTATAAATGCAGGTAAAAGAGTGAAAGAAAAAGGCAGAACGACATTAAACAGATAGAATGTGTGTGTGTGTGTGTGGTTGAGGGGAGGGTGAAATAAAAATCATTATGCGAAAAAGACAGTTTGTTAGACATAATTTAATAAGGCATAATCTTTGGCTATGACAGTTCTGCTTGTGAGAATGCATAGGAGAAAATATAACACTTTGTGTGTATTGTTTCACAGTTGTGTCACACTGTTAAGCGTAGTGAAATGTGCCAAAGATAAGATGCACATATTGAAAGTATATCGCTCGTGTAATCTAGGGATAAAGATGATTTGCAAAAGATGCGAAGCTCAGAAATATACAGGTCCTTCTCAAAAAATTTGCATATTCTGATAAAAGTAAGCCATTTACCAGTGGTTTTGGCACTGTGAGCAGGTGCCAGGTCGTGCTGAAAAATAAAATCTTCATCTCCATAAAGCTTCTCAGCAGATGGAAGCATGAAGTTCTCCAAATCTCCTGATAGCTAGCTGCATTGACCCTGCCCGTGATAAAACACAGTGGACCAACACCAGCAGCTGACATGGCACCCCAGACCATTACTGACTGTGGGTACTTGACACTGGACTTCAGGCATTTTGGCATTTCCCTCTCCTCAGTCTTCCTCCAGTCTCTGGTACCTTGATTTCCGAATGACATGCAAAATGTGCTTTCATCCGAAAAAAGTACTTTGGACTACTGAGCAACAGTCCAGTGCTGCTTCTCTGTAGCCCAGGTCAGGCGCTTCTGCCGCTGTTTCTGGTTCAACAGTGGCTTGACCTGGGGAATGCCACACTTTTTCCTTCCCACAGACTTCCCACTGAGGTGCCTTGATACAGCACTCTGGGAACAGCCTATTTGTTCAGAAATTTCTTTCTGTGTCTTACCCTCTTGCTTGAAGGTGTCACTGATGGCCTTCTGGACAGCAGTCAGGTCTGCAGTCTTACTCTTGCGGTTTTGAGTAATGAACCAGGCTGGGAGTTTTTAAAAGCCTTTTAAATAGCTCGTTGAGAGAACCTTTTCATGATATGCTAATTTTTTGATATAGAAATTTTGGGTTTTTATGAGCTGTATGCCAAAATCATCAATATTAAAACAATAAAAGGCTTGAACTACTTCAGTTGTGTGTAATGAATCTAAAATATATGAAAGTCTAATGTTTATCAGTACATTACAGAAAATAATGAACTTTATCAGAATATGCACATTTTTTGAGAAGGACCTGTACTATGCTTTTTTAAATAACAGAATTATGGTTAAACTCTCCAGCCATCCAAGTCTATTCAGCTTATCTATACAGTTGCATGGCACTGCAGCCTATTCCAAAATGCATTCATTAAATATAGAACTTTTTTCTGAGTATGTGTGCCAGTTTCAACTATATAAAAATTATTTATAAAGTAAGCACTCTTAACGCTTTTCTCAGGATGACTTATTTGCTTCATTTGTTTATTTATTTATTTTTTTCACATACAAAAAGTCTAGCTCAGGTTTCTTCTTTGATGGCAATGGTTAAGTCTCTGGTTCTTGTGTAACATTTACTTGGCTTTGTTCTAGCTAGTCCTGTGACTTTAGTATTGTTTGAAAGTGTCTTTTTGCCTATGCAAATTAGTTATTGTAACTTAGTCTTGTGTATACAAGGGTAGTTTCTTCCTGTTAACTATTGGTGAATCATGCATATGCTAATATAATAATATAATAATTATACTGCACTGCAGTGTCTATTTTTTGTACAATACACCTGAGCTATTTCCATGATTTGTTCACATGCACGAATGTTTGTGGAACTGCAGTCCATTCATATATGCTGAAATAATGCCGTAATTTTAATATTCACAAGTCTGGGACTAACGGTACCGACATAAGGATTTTGCTTAACAATTTTCCTGCTATAGCAGAGCTCAATCAGGTTTTTGAACATTTTCATGTCATACATTAATGTATTCTTACCCCCACTTACCCCCACTTACCCCCACTTTTAAGAATATAATAAAAAGAATAAATGCCAAGGAACACAATAAATTAAGTGAAGTAAACAACAAGAAATGAAAAAAAAAAATCTGCATATTTTTCTAAAAAGAGAATTGCTTCTTGTCAAACTTGTAAAAAAAAATTAGATTAAAACACCACAAAATTAATTTGAGCCATCTAGGTCAATTATTTTAGATCGATATATAAATTTTCATAAACAGGGTGTTAGGTCACCAATAAACAAACAAAATAAATGAACAGCAAAAAATGCTTCTGTAAAAATTTGTAAATCTAAATCTAAAAATTGCCTTCAGATTAGCAGACAGGTGCTCATCTGAAGGCAATTTTCTATGGTGAAGATACGAGATGTGCAGCACCTGAAACTACGGTTACTGGAAGCCTACACATTTTATAAGTGGTCAGAAACTTGTAAATAACTCATCAAAGAATAAAGTTATGTTAAAACCAAGCACATCATTGTTTTTCTTGTGAAATTCCCAATAAGTTTGATGTGTCACATGACCCTCTTCCTATTGAAAAAACAAAAGTTGGATCCAAGATGGCCGACTTCCAAATGGCCACCATGGTCACCACCCATCTTGAAAAGTTTGCCCCCTCACATATACTAATGTGCCACAAACAGGACGTTAATATCACCAACCATTCCCATTTTATTAAGGTGTATCCATATAAATGACCCACCCTGTATTACCAACCGAGCATCTTGGGGTCTGTATTTCCTTTTGTATGCGACTGCACATCTATACGCTGCCATTTATGAGGGTAGTTTAATTTTATATATGCACAAAAAAATTAAGTGTGTGTATGGGTGAGAGAGAGAGAGAGATTTCATGGCATAAAACAAGCACAGTAGCATGTGCAAACACCCTAGATCTCAATGGATATGTTGAATCTACAGAACATGCATGAAAATATGCATAATTATTTTAAATAAGTTTTTGTTGGAAACACATTCACACAATGCACAAAGTGCATTGCAGGTAAAAATGTTTTCACAGGAACATAGTTTTTTTCTACTAATGTGAAAAATATCACAGATTTTTCTATTAATGTGTATCCAAAAAGAACTATTGGTTATGATTTTATTGACACTTACTGTAATTTGAGATATACAAATGGGATCGTCTGCCAGTTTTAAAGGGTTAATACTTGAGTGATAACCTGTGCAGTACAAATGGTGGATTTCATCCCTAAAATGCTTTGACAGGCCTTTACTGCAGCTACCTTTAGTAATTATTTGTTTTATGAATTTGTGATCCTTTCACTCAAGTGTTTAATAAGTGAAACACATGGCCTATTGGGGTGAGATCAGTCCACTTGGCCAGTGAAGAGTATACCATTCCTGTGTCTTTAGAAACTCTTGAGTAGCTTTCACTGTACATTTTAGGTCATTATCTATTTACAAATATAATTTTTGCAGCATTTGGCTAAATCCAAGCAGAGACTATAGCAATATACATATGCTGATGCTTTTATCCTGTCATGTCATCAATTAATACCAGTGACCGAGATCCATTGGCACCAATGTGCCCTAATGCCTCCACTATGTGTTTAGCCATCTCTGTTTTTTTATACATGTCATGTAGAAAGCTTGAGTGAACAGCTATCAAATGCAATGTAACACTCAGAATCACCTCCATGTCTTCTATCTGCTTAATTAGTCATAAATACTGAGGAAACAGGCCACGCCTAGCCAGAAAGTACATTGAAAGTACATACCCCTACTTAATGTGTATGATAATATAAAATGTCAGTAGTAAAAAACTAACTTTGAAAGACTTTTGACTACTGTAGGTCTATACGAACATTTGACCTCAACTGTAAGCATCGCCATGTTGATATTTAGTACAAGAGTCTGTATAGTTCTATAATTAAAAAATAAAGATTAAGTGATATTTCAGTGTCAATATTGTTTTAAATGTAGTGTAATCCTGCTAGAATTGGAATTTTATGCAACAAACTAGGAAAAGCAAAGTTATACATCCAGTATTAATAGCTATCAGTACTCTTGAAATATTACACATCAAATCAAACCAGTGGACTGAGACTAACGTTTGTAAAATATGTAACACACCATTAACATATTATAAAACATCAAGGCTGCCAGAAGCATACGTGTTAAATGTTGAACCGAAATTAAAATAACCACACAATACTTTGCACATCTTTATTTACTGATTAAGTCGTATGAATACATCATTAAGAAGCATTAGATAATCATTTACCAGAATTATTGAAAGGAAAGAAACAATAAGGAACTAGTTCAGGGCTTTAAAAGCTGTATCATTTTACCATTTAAAACTGAAATTCATAAATTTTAGCAATGGCTTGGAAAATGTAATAAAAGAAAATAAGAACATCTCCCTGGTAAACCATGTTAGTTTTTAGCACTGAACTTTCAGATAGGAGAAACACCAAATATTACCAAAAAAAGAAAGAAAACTATAAATGCAATCAAAACTTCAATCACAATAAACTGATAATGTGAAAAAAATCATGCAAATCAAATCACGGCCTATATAGATCTGCCGGTATATACTCTCCGTCTTGCTGGCATTCACAGCTGGTGATGTGATTGTAGGTGTACAGTGTCTGTACGCCTCCATTGCAGGCCAGATAAATCTGTGCCGGTTGAGAGTTTTTCATTCGGCAACAGACTGAGTTCTGCTCCAACTGCTGAGATGTCTCCGATCTTACCCACCTACAAACAGGACACAATTAGAAACAAGTATACAACCAAAAAAAATACAACTTTCTGGTATATTATAGAAATTTCTGGTCCTTTCTACAATGTACTTTATGTGTTGTAACCAGGGAAAACATGTCAGATGTCATACTGGCAAAATCCTGACAAAGATGTAAAATCAGTTTTGCCAAATAGATGTGATTTCTTTTTTTGTGTAACATGACTACTAAAAACTATAGAGCGACAGACAACATTTTACGACAGATTACATTAGGTTAGGGGTATAATGCGGTGTAACAAATGCAGTGGTAAAATGGTCTGCCTAAATATAAGACTTAAGTAAATAAAAAAAAATTAAATTAAAATCAAAAAAGAAAAAGTCAGTATTTTCAATAAGGATTTCCCACACAATTTTAACATGACTTTATTTTCTCACATTTGTAAAATAAAGTATAATATGGATAAACATACTCCCACAGTTTTAATTGACAAAAAACTGGACAATATGGGCTTGGGATGGGGGATTTTACAAGTTGATTAAAGCATGAAGCATGATCAAAACAGCTTAATAAATTAAGGGTCTTACTGGGGGCCTGGTGCACAGTTGCCTTCACAGATGGGCAATGTCACCGGCGGACTGCAGTTCTCAAAAGTCACATTGGACAGTCTGACTCCACACGTTGTGTTGCCTAGAAGATTTACACAAGACAGTTGTAAACAACATAAAATAACACCTGGACTAGAAGTGTTGTTTCTAAGCATTAATTGGTCACTTTCTTAGGATTTTGATTAAATGGAAAAACATGGTTAAATGATGTCACCCACACACCATATGAAGATTCTTTAGGCAGCTTTTCCACTTTCCTTTCAATTATTGTTATCTATACTCTATAAACAATTGAATTCTTTAAAATCTTTCCAAAATATTTGTATTTGTTAAAAAAAAAATAATAATGATATATTTTATATACCTGTACATGAATAACAGCAATGATCCTGATCCCAAACACGAAGTTCCTAGATATACACAAATCACATGTAGTCAGCCACATGATGCTTTATGCTTAGTTTATAATTTGAGCAGGCTCACCTCAGGACAAAACTGCTGTGGACACACAGTCTTCTCTATTTCAGTGGCTTCTGTTGTACAGTGAAATGTTTCACAAGGGCTCTTGGGGTCCCTCCAGGTATCACCAGCCTGAGGAGTTAATGGAAAAAAAAAAAAAAAACTCTGGGACTGTAATCTTGCACATTTCCCTCATGTTTTATTATGTTACACAGTGTTATACAGGTTAGGAAGGTCTTTCACTCGAGACAATCAGGAATCAACCCCGATTAAGCCTACTCTACTACATGTCGCTCGTCATTGGCAGACATAAACATAATGTAGTTACACTAGACACTTATATTCTGTTAAAATACACTGCTCAAAAAATAATGACACAATGTAACTTCAAGTCAATCAGACTTCTGTAAAATCAAACTGCCCACTTAGGAAGCAACACTGATTAACAATCAATTTCACATGCTTTTGTGCCAATGGACACAACAGGTGGAAATTATAGGCAATTTGCAAGACACCCCAAATAAAGGAGTGGTTCTGCAGGTGGTGACCACAGACCACTTCTCACTTCATATGCTTTCTAGCTAATGTTTTGGTCACTTTTGAATATTGGCAGTGCTTTCACTCTAGTGGTAGCATGAGACGGAGTCTACAACCCACACTCAGCTGGCTCAGGTAGTGCAGCTCATCTAGGATTGCACATCAATGCGAGCAGTGTACATCAGGAGACGTGGAGGATGCCGTAGGAGGGCAACAACCCAGGAGCAGGACCACTACCTCTGTCTATGTGCAAGGAGGAACAGGATGAGCACTGCCAGAGCAAAATGACCTCCAGCAGGCCACAAATGTGCATGTGTCTGCTCAAACGGTCAGAAACAGACTCCATGAGGGTGGTATGAGGGCCCAATGTCCATAGGTGGGGGTTGTGCTCCCAGCCCAACTCCATGCAGGACGTTTGGCATTTGCCAGAGAACACCAAGATTGGCAGGTTCACACTGAGCACATGTGACAGACGTGACAGAGTCTGGAGACGCCCTGGAGACATCCTCCAGCAACATCCTCAAGCATGACCGGTTTGGCAGTGGGTCAGTAATGGTGTGGGGTGCCAGAGGTAGCCTGACTGTCTTTAGGTACCGAGATGAGATCCTCAGACCCCTTGTGAGACCATATGCTGGTGCGGTTGGTCTTGGGTTCCTCCTAATGCAAGACTATGCTAGACCTCATGTGGCTGGAGTGTGTCAGAAGTTCCTGCAAGACGAAGGCACTGATGCTATGGACTCGCCCGTCCTTTCCCCAGACCTGAATCAAATTGAGCACATCTGGGACATCATGTTTCGCTCCAGCCACCAACGCCACGTTGCACGACAGACTGTCCAGGAGTTGGCGGGTGCTTTAGTTCAGGTTTGGGACGAGATCCCTCAGGAGACCATTCGCCACCTCATCAGAAGCATAACCAGGCATTGTAGGGAGGTCATACAGGCACGTGGAAGCCATACACACTATTGAGCCTCATTTTTGACTTTTAAGGACATTACATCAAAGGAAAGTCCATCAAAGGATCAGCCTGTAGTGTGTTTTTCCACTTCACTTTTGAGTGTGACTCCAAATCCAGACCTCCATATTTCATTCATTCATATCTAGGATGTGTTATTTTAGTTTTCCCTTTATTTTTTTGAGCAGTGTATATTGAGCACTTTTAGAACCATTTAAACCAATTGGTATTCAGAAGGTATAAAAAACTCTATGTCCTTTAAGCAATCAAACCATGTGAGAATTTTTTTATAGAATCAGTACATGCTATACATTATAGTCAGGGTTGACAGTAGAGGGTTGCATCAGGACCCAAGAAAATATTTATATGAATCATATTTAAATAAATGTTTAATTGTGGTTAGGATCTCAATGATTTAAATTACTCCAACAAGTTAATTTTGGTTTAATTTATAAATGTCACAGTATATGTGAAGCTTTCTCTGGACATTTATCTGGAAAACTTCAGCTTCACTTGTTCTTTAGGCCGATGAATGCTTCCAGAAGTACTCGTACTGATTTTTTATTTGCAATTATTCATTCTGATTTGAATCGCCAATTTTTATTGACATCTAACACAAGCTTTCTGCAGATTCTCACTTGTTTTTTTTCTTTTGATTTTACCCACATATATGGTCAAGGTTTTTGGTATCTGGATTCTGGCACATTGAATTTGAAATGAAACAATTAAAATGTGAGAGAAGTCAAGACTTTAATTCAAGTCAAAAAGGTGTAGCATTAACTATTCAGGAATTTCAGAAGTTTTCCATAAACACATGGAATAACACATTATTTTTGTTTCACATTCACATTATTATCTTTGCAGTCACTGACTGCCTGAAGTCTGGAATCCATGGACATGATAAATTGCTAAGTTTCCTCCCTTGAGATGCTTTGCCTGGCCTGATGCTTATTTCTGGGTCTTTCTGCTTTTAATACAATATTGTCTACAGTAAGTTAAGAGTTGGGTTAAGATCAGGTGATCTTAACTTGGTCAGTGAATATCCCAGTTCTATCCCTTGGGAAGTTTCACTGCATGTTTTGTTTCATTACCAATCTACAATATAAAGCAGCATCCTATTACTGTATTTTTCCAGCATTTTGCTGAAACTGAGCAGAGAGTATAATGCCCTATGCACTCAGAATTCTTCCTGATACTTTTATCAGCAGCTAGGTCATAAATAAACACCAGTGAAAAGCTCATGCCACAATAGTACCTCTTCCATGCTCAACAGATGATGTGGTATGCTTTTGATCAAATGTTTCCTTTCTTTCAGCAATGCCAGTAATTTGCACTTTTTGAAACATCAGCGTTTACTTCATAAAGCCTTCTCTTGATTTTAGACTTTCATAGTGACAAGCATACCACCCCAAGAGAGTTCTTGACTGGGGCAGATGCTATGAAAAGATTCTTGTTCCTGTGGTCTTCCAGGTGTTTCACTGTTACTGAGTTTGCCAGGTAGTTTTGACCTTATGTTGAGTCAAAGTGAACAGCTACCAGATGCAAATGTAACATTTAGATCCACCTGCAGGCCTTCTATGTGCATGATTTGTCATGGAGTAATGAGGGAACAGGCTACACGTGATCATGAAACCATTTGCTCCATTATTTATGGATTGTGTGGAGGTGTGCAGATGCCAAATGCCAAAAAATTAGCTTTGTTGCAAATGGACCCAATAGTAGCTATACATTCTGTTTTAGAAATCATTTAAAAGTAATTTGTCTTTTACACAATATATAAAACAACAGAGAAAAGAAAAAGAGAAATTTGGTATGCTGGTGATCTGGCAGAACAATACAATTATTTGTGATGCATAACAACTTTTTAAAATATTATTTGTGACCAACTGATGTGTGTAGTCAGTTATTCTTTAACTTCATACAATTATCCCTAACAGAGTAAATTTGAAAACCAGAATAGTCCTCCAAGATTCCAAATTGTTTTGTCTAATTTTGATTAGTATATTATTATTATTATTATTAGTAGTAGTAGTAGTAGTAGTAGTAGTAGTAGTAGTCGTATATTTTTATACTATTATCTCTTTAAAATTTTTATTGAAAAGTGTTCTTGTAGTATAATTTTTTTAGATAAATGCCTTTTGGATTAACATGTTTTCTAGTACAGAGAAGTTCATACATTTGTAAATGCACAGTATACACATAATTTCACAAATGCCTTAAGCTTATGGACTTTGTATAACCACATCATTATTATAATGTCTAGCATGCCATGCTCTGGTCTATTTTCCATTTAAATATAATACCTTCCCCACTTTCCTTAAACATACTTTACATCAAATGTGCGAGATCTTACCTTATATTTTGTTCCATTGTATTCACAAATCGTCTCAACTATGAAAGAGAGGGATAAGCAATTTTAATTAGAACATCTGGAAATGTACGAGTAAGGCACTTACAAAATAAGTGTTAACAAGCGAGACTTATCATCTGTGTTAGTGTTTTAACTATTGGAGAGACAGAGAGCGAGAGCGAGAGAGCGAGAGAGAGAGAGAGAGAGAGAGAGAGAGAGAGAGAGAGAGAGAGCTATTGTTTAAAATATTTAAACATATGTATCCAGTTCGTGTATCAACAGTATCAACATCTTCCTCTCAATATATAAAGAAATAAGAATTATTCATAACAAGTAATATCACAAATAGTCCTTCCTGAACAGGTAGATAAAAGCACTTTACTCTACTGAGCTAAATTAGTTAAATTTTATATAAAAATAAAATTTCGTTTTTTAAAACATAATTATACAATGGTCATGAGTTTATTTGAACCGAAATTTATGAAAGATTGATTATTATTAGAAGTACAGTATTATGATCTAGTGAGAAGATTCCTGTACCCTGAGAACAACTCCCTTACTATGCTTCCTTATGTGTTAACAATATCTCATCTATGGCCTGTATCCAGATGAATATATATAAATGGCTCTTGTCTGCTAGAACCCTTTTGTTTAACCAGAGGATGCATCCCTACCAACTGTCTCCAGGTCTCTCTATGACTGACAAGTTAAAGACTAGTCCTTTTGAACCAGCAAGCTCAGTAAAACCTAACAGCTGGTTTATTTACAGTACTGTGCAAAAGTCTTGGGAACATCCAAACACAAGCCATATGCAATGATGCTTTTGAAAACATTTCTACATTAAAATAATTTTCTATAAAAAGCAGCATAAACAATAAACGGTAAATATTTGGTGGGGAAACTCTTAGCTGGAACATAGTATTCTAAGTAAAACAGCTGTTAGGTTTTACTGAGCATGCTGGAGAATATGAGTTCTTTTGGTAACTTCGTCACACTCGCTCCTTTCTATTTTCATGCAAAACCCAGAAGTCTACATTATTTAGATTTTTTTATTATGATTTTTTTTTCCCATCTGAAAACTGATCTGTCATGTAATATGTCGCTTTCTTTACAGGCATGAAAATATTCTTCTGTAATGTTATTTATTCATTAATTTTGGTGTATCTTTGTAGGGAATGGTCTTGTACATAATAATGCAGAAATAATAAACTTATATAACAAAATTTGCACTCAATATTAACTTATTATTTGCCAATTATTTGGTATAAGTTATGTTGATGAAAAGAGTCGGGCACTGATGACTGAGGGTAGGTATTTCGCACGCCATTCGAACGCCTGGGTTCGATTTCCAGCCAGTACCCAAACTCCAGCCGCTGTATTAAAATGGGACGGTTTCGTCAGGAACGTCATCTGGCGTAAAACCTGTGCCAAGCTTTTTGGTCTTGCCGGGAGAAGCCAAGAAACCAAAAACATGTTTATGAACAGAGATTATACAATTGCGCCTTGTAGAGCACATTAAATGCTTACTTTGCACTGTTATATAATATAATGAAAATATTTTCAAAAATCAATACAAATATTTTTGAAAAGAATAGTGATTCCATTTGATGAAGTGCTAAATTACCGCATATTGGGTGCTTGCAGCAATCAGAACTGAGACTAGAACCAGGACCGCACTTCGGCGTTGGAGGTACAGGTTTTGGCTCGCATTCTTCTGTCAGTGTCTGGTTATTGCACGTGCAGATTTTGCAATTTGACTCCCATCTTGACCCAGCCTGGAACAGACAGTAGGAGTGCAATCAGAGATTTGGTTGGAAATAAAGACCATCTTGAAAATCAGTTGATTCTTGATCCATTTGTTTTTGAGCCATTTTAGCATTTGCTGATTTGTAACAAATTGTGTGGTGTTTAAGCTAATATGTATATTCTAATCAGGCATCTTCAACTCTTTCCTGGAGGCCCAGTATCCAACACAATTTGTTTATTCTGCTGCTAAAACACAGCTGATTAAGCAAATTTGTTAACTATCAGGTTCAATTTGTTGGTGAAGTACAAACTGCACTGAAAGACTAGAGGTGACAACCCTGTTCTAATAATGGTTAATTAATTTGTTCATGCTCACATACTGATATGACAATATCATAGGTAATAGGTAATTACTCACCGGCATGGGTTTTCCTTCTGGCCCTTTACAGTCTGACAAAAAAGCAACCACACATTTATGAACATTATCTCACACAAAAAATATGGGGTAAAGAACAGTTATTCAGAATGAACAATACATACACTATAAGCTAGCTAGGGACAATTTTAAGCCTTTACTGGTATATTAAAATATAAATGCAGCTTTACCTAAAGGTTATTTAGTCCAACAGGAGCTTTGTTTTTTCACCTGACATGACTATTTCTTATAATCCGAAGCTAGCTTTCTGCACATACTGTTTCATTTTAAATAAGCTATTAGACAGAGGACAAGACAAATTGCTGCACTTTGACCGGGATAAAAATGATAACCACTTACTGGTGCACTGAGATACACAAATCTGTTTGTGTGGCTCAGCAAGTAGCTGGTTGTGAGGGCAGAAACAACCAGACTGCATTGTATCCCAAGGTGGAAGTGGAATCCGCTTACTAGTTGAAGAACATACATAAGAACACACTCAAAATAAGCAAGAAAGAAAGAAAAAAAGAAAGACACACTCACGTCCCGCTACAGTAATCATCTGGGTTACGCCGGCATGAATCATAAATCATTCCTTCAGGACAGGGTATGTCTGAAAAAACAACATTTTAAAGCATTATAAAAAAATGGATGTTATAAAGCATTTCATTCTGGCAGAATTATGTTAAATTTATGAAAATCTTGCTTTGCTATATAGTCAGTTTATATTTTAGTGTTCAAGCTTTTTATCTTAAAACAATGAATGGATATAAGGCATGCATTAAATTGTGAATAAACTAAAATACAGATATATATCTTGAATTATCTCAGTACACTAGCAACCAAAAGGAATTTTACATTATTTGTGTGCAGGTGAATCGGCTACTTTACCACAAAGTCCATTGGTGAGATTTCTCCATTCCACACATGAACCCTTCTTCTTGCACTTATCAGCTAGACGCTCTAGTGCAGAGCACACATAGTCTGTTTTGTTGCTTGTACAGTAATCAAACTTGCAATTCTCCACCAGCTTTTCATCAAAGTCGCCGCATTGGCTAAATACTCTGTGATTTAATCAGACAACATATTTATATTTTGTAATATAAATAAATATTTATTAGAACAAATACTTATTTATATTACAAAAAGAACAGAGCAAACGGAAATTAGTGTAATCTGTCTTTGGACATTGGAAACTGGAATACCCGAGGAAACCTTTCAAGCATGGGGGGAACATGGAATGCATACCATTCACACAGTTCTGAAGCGGAAATCTATCCCTCAACCATGTTGGTGCAGGGCCACAGTGCTAAACACTATGCCTTTATGCCACCAATTTATATATTAGGTTTTATAATTGTACTAATTGAATTAGGAGCAACTTATGATAATGAGCGCAAGAGTCATTTCTGAATATATTGTAATTTAGCCACACATGTATTGTTTTGAACTGAAGTTAATAATTATTCTGTGATTGCAAGAAATTTTTAAAATACTGTAAGTTAACAACTACTACTTTTTTCCTCACTTCCGTGTGGATCTTATATTAACGTGTTAAATCTTCCATGCTACTACCTTCTGTCTCCTCTTGGATCTGATTTTTAGGTTCTAACTCTCACACACTCCATTTCTCATGATCTTTCTACAGTATGTCTTTCACCTGCAATCTCCTGATTAATGTGTATCGTAAACTCTGTCTTACCATGTTTAACCATTTTACAGCTGTCCTTTGTAAATTTTAGATGGACTTATATTTATGGATTTATTTTTAGATCTTGACCTATTTGTACTAACATGATAATTGGTGAAGAATACGAGGCATATATGGTAAGGTGCTATAGAAAAGCAGGGCCA
This sequence comes from Clarias macrocephalus, assembly GCA_011419295.1. Taxonomy (NCBI): domain Eukaryota; kingdom Metazoa; phylum Chordata; class Actinopteri; order Siluriformes; family Clariidae; genus Clarias; species Clarias macrocephalus. Next base: position 64,901 of record JAAGKR010003707.1, read on the forward strand.
GCAAATGCTGTAAATGCAACTATATTCTCAATGACATACATGTACAGTATACAGTACATGTATATGTATGTTGATGTCCTAGTTTCTTACTTAATATATTGGTATAGCAAGTAAATATAATAGGCAAATCATTCCCTGTTTTATTTAAATTACTCAATCATTTGCAGAATTTGCATAATAACTTAAATCGAACACGTCAAATTTATGTAAAAATACCAATCAGAAACAATTGTATCTTGTTTTCTGTGCATATTGTAAATTGGTCTGGGATTAAAGTTTAGGGTGGGCCACAGGCTTCTTTGGTTTGGGAATGGCTGACATAGAGCATTAAAAATGAGGGATGTACTGAACATAATGCCAAAATAGGGATAACTTTTTTATAAACTTATATAAGTCATAGGAACAATTAGGAATCATACTCAGTTAATTTAGGACTATAAATCCCCTCAGAATGTGACATAAAAATTATTTATGAAACTTCCTACTCTTTCAGCAAGGACTAAGACTGCTCCTAGGAATGCATGTGACATCACTGTTCATGGCACTAAGAGCCACAAAGTAGGCTGCAAATTACTGTATAGTGGCTGTTGTAGTTTTGACTCTTTTTTTGTAGTTTTAAATTGTAAAAAAGTGAAATAGTGAAATCAGTACCAGATAAAACTTATAGATGTTTGACTTGGCTGCATCAAGTTATCCTAATCAGTGCCACCTGTCAGTTTGCCACACATACCCGTGTACGAAGAAACAGGGTTACCCTGTTTTAAAAAAGTGATGAAGTGCTGCTTATATCAGAGAATCTCAACAAAAATAAAATAAAATTATATTCGTCCGTTATTAATATAAATTCTATCTATCTATCTATCTGTCTGTCTGTCTGTCTGTCTGTCTGTCTGTCTGTAACGATGCGGGTCGCGCGAGGGCCAGAGCCGTGCTTAAACTGTTCAGAACAGGCAGGTGCGCAAGCTGTTACCACGCGGAGTTCTGAACAGGCAAAAGCACGGCCATTTATACAGACGGTTGCTAGGCAACGCCGCCGTCAGGCAATCAGCCTGAATGAGCCACACCTGACGGCGTGTTTATTTAAGGGTCCTGATACCGGCGCACTTCGTGCGTTCATTTAGGTAGCACCGGTGAAGGTATCAGAGCCGAAAGAAAGAAAGAAAGAAAGAAAGAAAGAAATAAAATAAAATAAAATAAAATAAAATAAAAGACAGAAATAAAAGACAGACAGACAGCTGTTTAGGGACAGAGGCAAAGCCCCAGCCCCTGTCTGTTTAAGACGCCGGCGAGAGCGAGTGCGAGAGAGAGAGATAGCGGCACGCAGCAGTTCAGCGTGCGCGCTCAGTACGGTGTATTACTCTCTCTCTCTCCCTCCCATAGGTCCTCGATAAGGGTGAACACCGCGAGAGGACAGGTTTTGTTTTATTTTCCAGAGCCCCGTCCGTTCTCGCGTAGACGGCGGAGCTCTGTTTATTTTGTGTTTTCACTTTTTCATTGGTTTCCTTTTAAGTTACTTAATTAATAATCCCACGCTATCTCCAAACGGGAAGGTCTTCCCGTGTGTATCACAAGCACTCTCACAAACTCCTATTTCATTGACCCACTCTAACGCCCAGCATAAGGGCTCTTATCATTAAAAAAAATCGCGTGGTGATCTATCTATCTATAACCTCATGCTGTGATAATGTTTTTGGTTCACACAACCTTCCTCGTCAGTGTTCAGGATGATTATTTAAATGTATGTTATAGATGATGCCCAGAATTCCAGGGAAACCAGTGATGTGCATGAATGCAGCTTGTTTTTCATTGATTTCACGCTGCACATGATCTGTGGTACTGAAAGTTTGATTCATTGTTTCCGAAACTGTCGGCCGTAATGAACCCAAATTATCATATCAATGCATCATCTTTGTAGTTACTAAAAAAGAATAGTAGCAAGCATCTGCAAAGACAGCATGTAAAATGTTCAATAATAAACCAGTTGCATCCCGTGCATAAAATGTCTTTCCTCTAACAATCTAAAAATGGTGATAAACTGCTGTTACGTACAGTAAACTCCTAAAATTGTAGTCACAAATGTAAAAAACTCCACTCCAGTTTTAAATAAGACAGGTTTTCTAGTACACTAATACTTATTTTTTACTTTTATGCAGATGACATCTTATAACACTGACTGTTTTTTTTTTTTCTTTAAATGTTTCCTCTTTAAAATACTTTTTTTTTTAGGAATTGTTATTTTTTCTTTTTATGGTTTATGGATTATCATTATAGTATCTAAAAAGAAAAAAGAAAAGAAAAATTCACATATTTTAAGCTTAAGGTACAAAAGAACACGAACTAGGTGGATTGCAATAATTAAATTGAAATGTAAACCTTATTTGTAACCATTTAAAGCAAATAATTTATTCTGTACTGTAGCGAATCCAGTGATTTCATGACCTTAAAATGCTAAAAAAAAAAAAATTAAGCTTACTTATGTCTGAGGACCTCGCAATGGGGAGCTGAGCATGGTTTTGGTGTTGGAGTTGTTTTGGAACAGGAGACGTTCTTGGGTACTTGCCAGCAGTGTGGTTTATTTATGTCATCCTCTATCCACTCATATGCAGTCTTATCACAGCAGCTATTATTCTCAATTGTACCATTCTTACGTATACATGAACCACCCCCACAAACGCCTGAATGCAAGAACAAACAGAACCTAAAATTATATGATGGTACATGATCTGTACAAACAAAACAAAAAATCTAGAGTTTTTTATTTTATTTTATCTGTATACCATAATACAATGTCATTGTTGCACTACATTATCATTAGTATAATAATGGCATAATATGTAATATGATTATGGCCACTATGATGTATATCTGAAAATACACATCTACTGTATAGCCATACATCATCATAAATAAAAACCTACAAAATTAGCAAAATGTAGTTATTGTAGCCAATGCCTCTTAGACCTACAATATTTAAGAAAGGTAATTTTATCATTACAAAGCAAGCCAAAATGTTGGACACCTACCACAATTTCCCTGTGTGTTTTTTGAGAAGTGCTCCATTGCCAGATTGATCTGCAGTGTGTTCCATACACTGAGATAGACATACGAACGTATCTCATCAATGTGAATGTAAACCCTGTCACCTATACTGTCAAACCTAAGTCCATCTGCTTGATATGGTGGCTGTATTGGTACTTGGTTATGAGTAACCTGGAAAACATAATAGATCAGATTAAAGTGCACCAAACATCCATCTTCTACAAACTGCACAGTACTATGCTACAATATGTACAAACATTAAAATAACAAGCTCTGAAAAGGCACAGGGTAATGTCATGACGACTACTATCTAAGATTGATCATAAAATCAAACAGCTACTTGGCTTTCATATGGACTTACTGTTACTTTGGAGCCTTGAAGAACTTGAAGTGTGGCTATGTTACGTTGGTACTTCACAATGATGCCCTTGAAACAGGATGCAAATGGTGCACAGTAATAATTGTCAACACTGATTTTGAGATTGTGACGTGAAGTTTTTTCTTCCACTAGAGTATATGTACAGTTTTCTAGGAAAGTAAATTCATGTCCTTCAAAGGTAGCATAATGTGGGTCTCCATAGACATCACATTGACCTGGGGGAAATATTGGAGAATTCTTAGCATAATAACAGTTCAGAAAACAGGGAAATAATATTAGCACAAAGTATAGATAGCATTATATCTGGTCTGGAGAAAAATAAGGAAAATATAAATGAATTTATTTTATGTAATTTATTTATTTATTTACCAACTGTGTGGTTGTTTGATTGATTATTTGATGAATTTGCTATGATAACCATAATTTTTTCTACTAAAGAATAAAGGCTTTCAGCGTTATTATTATGCTTATGGCATAATAACATTATATTACAGATTACAGCATTGTCTCTTGTGGTTTCTACCAAGGAGAAAAAAGATGGATGTGTGACTATTAAAAAATATGTGGAAAAAATGTTATTAGGTTTCTTTTTACATTATAATACATTTTAAAAAGTATATTGTGAAAATACAACAGCTTGGAATATCATAAAACTGACACTTTCTTGAAGAATAATTAATTATGTCTTTTTAATAGTATTTTAAAACTGTATAAAGGGCCAAATGCACTCACAGTCGCATGCCCAGATGTCACAACAGCCTTCTTTATCTTTTATTAGCTTGTGAGTGTTCCTGGGGCACACTGGTACAACCGGAGGTGAACAGTTCACAGGTGTACTATAAATAACACCCTCTTTGCAAGTAAAACTGGAGCAGTCCTTTGTCCATTGAGTACCATTTGGCCATGATATGTTTTTCAGTAGATCTTTGCAATCTGGAGTATATGGGGTTGTTGTTGATGGTGTAATTGATGAAGTTGTAGATTCTTGAAGTGAATATTGAGTAGAAACAGAAAAAGAATGTGATTTTATAAAAGATGAAAGTCAAAAATCTTCATAAAACCACTTATACAATATTTAGTAAATAACAAGTACATACCTTCAGTAGTAGTTATTGCTATTGTAGATGTCCCAAATGTAGTATTTTGCACTTGAGGTGAAGAAACGCGGGACGATGTTGATCCAGTTATTATGGTTAGAATTGTGGATATAGATGTGGTTGTGAATTCTGGAGTTGTGATTTCTGGAGTAGTGGTTATGGTTGTAGTTATGGATTCTGGAGTTGTGGCTTCTGAAGTTGTGGTTGCAGTTGTAGTTTCTGAAGTTGTAGTTTCTTTAGTTGTGGTTGCAGTTGTAGTTTCTGTGGTTGAAGATTTGGTTTCTGGAGTTGTAGTTTCCATGGTTTTAGTTGTGGTTTCTGGAGTTGTGGTTGCAGTTGTAGTTTCTGCAGTTGTGGTTGCAGTTGTGGTTTCTGTGGTTGAAGATTTGGTTTCTGGAGTTGTGGTTTCCATGGTTGCAGTTGTGGTTTCTGAAGTTGTAGTTGAAATTACTGTAGTTGTGGTTTCTGTAGTTATGGTTTCTGGAGTTGTGGTTATGGTTGTAGTTGAGATTTCTGTAATTTCTGGAGTTGAGGTTGAGGTTGTTATTCCTGTAGTTGTGGTTTCAGTTGTAGTTTCTGAAGTTGTGGTTTCTGTAGTTGTGGTTTCTGTGGTTGAAGATTTAGTTTCTGGAGTTGTGGTTTCCATGGTTGTAGTTGTGGTTTCTGGAGTTGTAGTTGAGATTACTGTGTTTGTTGTTTCTGGAGTTGTGGTTGAAGTTGTCGTTCCTGTAGTTGTGGTTTCTGTGGTTGAAGATTTAGTTTCTGGAGTTGTGGTTTCCATGGTTGTAGTTGTGGTTTCTGGAGTTGTAGTTGAGATTACTGTGTTTGTTGTTTCTGGAGTTGTGGTTGAAGTTGTCGTTCCTGTAGTTGTGGTTTCTGGAGTTGTAGTTGTGGTTTCTGTAGTTATGGTTTCTGGAGTTGTGGTTTCTGTGGTTGTAGTTGTGGTTTCTGAAGTTGTGGTTTCTGAAGTTGTGGTTGCAGTTGTAGTTTCTGAAGTTGTGGTTTCTGTAGTTATGGTTTCCATGGTTGTAGTTGTGGTTTCTGGAGTTGTGGTTTCTGAAGTTGTAGTTGATATTACTGTGGTTGTTGTTTCTGGAGTTGTGGTTGCAGTTGTAGTTTCTGGAGTTGTGGTTTCTGTGGTTGAAAATTTAGTTTCTGGAGTTGTGGTTTCCATGGTTGTAGTTGTGGTTTCTGAAGTTGTAGTTGAAATTACTGTGGCTGTTGTTTGTGGAGTTGTGGTTGAAGTTGTTGTTCCTGTAGTTGTGGTTTCTGAAGTTGTTGTTTCTGTAGTTGTGGTTTCTGTGGTTGAAGATTTAGT